>JASGAU010400622.1:0-15372 GCA_030220045.1 Australoheros facetus
TATATATATATATATATATATATATATATATATATAATCACCACATAGTTTTAAGGGTACCTGATCGAACACTGAATGAAGCTGAAAGTAAAAATAGGGTAAAATGAAACTCAGTAAAACTAAGTCCCAAAATGGGATATGAACATCAGTCTGCTTCACTACCAGTCTGTAGTGATTAAGCTTGTATACAAATTCAATGAAAACCATGCCTGCAGTTAAGGTTAGATATTTAGCTCAGAAGCCGACACTCCCAGCCACCACTAAAGAAGCAATTTTAAAGTTCAGGGCAGTGACCCAGCTGCTCGTGAAGCTTCTGGCCTTTACCAGGTCCACCTGTTCTTTATCAAAGGACTCACTTGCCCTTAAAGTCAGCGTGAAACAACTTGAATAATCGTCTGTCTCTTTCCTTGGGGCTGCTCGTCAGTAGATGTCCCATCTCAGGTCTGTCTTTGCAAAGCCCGAGGGTTTATTAAACATTCATGCTTTAATTAAGCAATTTTACCGCTGATACTTATGGGCTGATGATAAAAGCTGTGCTCCAGGATGGCAAGCAGACAAGTGTGTGTGTGTGTGTGTGTGTTTGTGAGTGTGTGTGTGTGTGTGTGTGTGTGTGTGTGTGTGTGTGTGTGTGTGTGCTAAAAAAAAAGTGTCCTGGCGAGAGCATTAATTTCCTGCCAAACGAAAAAGTGTGAGGATTACAGAAAAGACAAGCTGAACTTTTTCACCTGCTCCAACAGCCGTGTGTGACTGAGGGAAAATAGTGGGCCAGTGATGTTAGGGAACCCTCTTGTTTCTACTTTCATTGCTACTCTTTCACTATTTTTTTACCTTTATTTTAGACTTCAGCTTTTTTTTTTCCTGTTAGTCCATTAGATTTGAAACCCCTTTTCTGCCTCAGAGAAGTACTCTATTATAGGGAGACTGTGTTGTATCTTCAAAGGGCGAAATTTTGTGTGTGTGTGTGTGTGTGTGTGTGAGTCAGTGAGTGAGTGAGTGAGTGAGGTAGAAAATAGTGAATTAGAGTGTGTCTTCAAGTTGCCAGTCTCCTTGGCTGTGAGGACATTTAATGCTAGTCTAACTGTCTTGCTGTCGTTCTTCAGATTTGATAACTTGGACAATGAAGATGAATTACCTCGGATCTCACTGCAGTGTACGGCTTTACTGCTCCCGTGCACCAGAGCTGGATGGAACTGTGTGCGTGCGCGTGTGTGTGTGTGTTGTTGCGTCAGTGTGCCTCTGTGTCCTTGTTAATAGCAGGCAGTGGCTCTGCAGGACGGCTGTAAGGGCTGCTCTCCTTGGCGGCATCGCCGGGAATGACACCCAGAGGTGACACTGTCAGAACACACCCACACAAGACATAGGAAACACACACGCACACACACGCAGATACACACCTTCAATAAATAGAGCAGACCTTGGATAAAGCCTGCCAGGTCCAGGAAGAGATCTCATTAGTGCAGACATGTTCCACAAACACATGCAGACACACTCCAACACACACTTTTTTATTTAAAAGATCACACTGTTTAAAGCAAAGTTTCATCTTAAATAAGGACTTTTAAAATTAGCTGTTAGGCATTTATCTTGGAGTCCTAGTTCCTTGCTGTTGTTTTTGGAGTTGGCTCGAACCAAACTTAAAGTGTGTGACATATCTGTGATGTGTTTCCTAAGCTAATGAGGTTTAAGTTAATTTCTAACAAAAAATTTGATTAAAAAGTAAGATTGATACACTGTGTAATGCCAGTCATTAAAGAAGCTTCTATTCAAGGTCACTGCTTCAGGTTTGTTTGGACTGGTGGTGGGATTGTGCCAGTGCATTACAAAAGCTACAACTGTTGAGCTAGATCATGCGTTTTATTAGACTACTTCTCCCATTTAACTGTTTTGAAAAAATATAAAAAAGTTAAAAACAGATTAAGAACCAGGCAAATGTTAAGACTGTTTGAGCTGTTCAGCTCAGATATGCATCCACATATGAACAATAATTAAGGCAGACTAATGCCTGCATTACTCTAGATGAAGAAGATCAACTGTGATTCTCCAGCTCCTCTTTCTGTTGAAAGTTAAACAAAAAAAAAAACAATCTCTGTGGTGTATTTCTGTTTCCCTTCTCTGTCCTCCTGTGTTCACTTGCTTTCTGTGCCGCTGTACAATTACTGATTAGCATTACAGCAGGTAGGTTACATGTAAAGAATTTATGCTGGTGGCGTTCCGTCAGGACAAGTAAGGCATGGTCAAATCTAAAAACAGACATCAATTAAAACGTACCAGAATACTTAATCTCTGCTTGCCGTTCTGTAAAAATCCCTGCTGCCACTGATTTGTGCCGAAACTCTGACAACTAAAAAAGTTTTCCATTAAAGATTCAGGTTTTTTTAATCTTTTATAAGAAGCATTTAGCTACAGAATGTCATTATTTGTCCTACATTTATGTAATAAATACAGCTTAAAGGGGTGGAGCAGTTCACACGTTTGACCAAAACAACAGTAAAATCCTTCTCTGCACAAACACTCTGCTGGCTCTACAAATAACTATCAGTTATGAATATATAACTGCCGCCTTTACTATAGCCTTATTAAAATTAACCAGAAAAATAGACAAAACCCCTGGGGTTGATGTCCGTAGATTTTATGTACTGATATTAAAAAGCATAAATCTCACAAGCAGCCACCTTAGAATTAGCACCACACTAAACAGCTATCGATAAAGGAAGTCAACTCAGAGACACAGCTCATGAACAGATGTTAAAGCAAAAAAATGGGGGCTGAACACTTTATATTTTTTAAGAAAATTCTACATTGCTGAGCATTTGCTTGTTATTGGGAACTATTCAACAATTCTTCAAAGAATACACTCCCACTCCGACCACCCTTAACCATCTTGTCTCCCCAACGGGTCTCTTCAGTTTCTTGGGGTTCAAGCCAATTTTCTGAAAGAAAAAGCACACTGATGTTTCCAGGAAACCACAGCAGCCAACTTCAATGTAAAATGAGGCTGCATGCCAATGGCGTCATCAACCAGATCTTGGTACTTGACTGTCTTGTGAGAAATGGATAGCCTGTCCTTCCAGGCCACAGTGCGCTCAACTACACTGCCTGGCCAAAAAAAAAAAAAGTCACCATCAAAAAAAAGGTGCTAATACTAATATTTCATTCGACCGCCTTTAGCTTGGATTACGGCATGTATTCACTGTGGCATTGTTTTGATAAGCTTCTGCAATGTCACAAGATTTATTTCCATCCAGTGTTGCATTAATTTTTCACCAAGATCTTGCAGTGATGATGGCAGATTCTGACCACTGTGCAACACCTTCTCCAACACATCCCAAAGATTCTCAGTGGGGTTGAGGTCTGGACTCTGTGGTGGCCGTTCTATGTGTGAAAATGATCTCTCATGCTTCCAGAACCACTCTTTCACAATTCGAGCAACCCTAGATCATAGCACTGCTCCCACAGGCTTGTACAGTAGGCACTAGGAATGATGGGTACATCACTTCACCTGCCTCTCTTCTTACCCTGATGTGCCCATCACTCTGGAACAGGGAAAATCTGGACTCATCAGACCTCATGACCTTCTTCCATTGCTCCAGAGTCCAAACTTTATGCTCCCTAGCAAATCGAAGCCTTTTATTTCCAGTTAGCCTCACTGATTAGTGGTTTTCTTAAGGCTACACAGCTGTTCAGTCCCAATCCCTTGAGTTCTCTTTGCATTGTATGTGTGGAAATGCTCTTACTTTCACTATTAAACATAGCCCTGAGTGCTACTGTTGTTTTTCTTCGATTTCATTTCACCGGACGTTTCAGTGATCGCCGATCACGATCATTCAGGACTTTTTTCCGGACACATTTCTTCCTCAAAGTCGATGGGTCCCCACTATCCTTCCAGTTTTTAATAATGCGTTGGACAGTTCTTAACCCAGTTTTACTAGTTTCTGCAATCTCCTTTGATGTTTTCTCTGCTTTATGCATGCCAATGATTTGACCCTTCTCAAAGAGACTGACATTTTTTCCACGACCACGCGATGTGTCCTTCGACATGATTGTTTAAGAAATGAGAAGCAAATCATTGCACCAGTTGGGGTTAAATAACTTGTTGCCAGTTGAAAGATAATCGCCCATGCAGTAATTATTCAGGCTCACACCTATTTGCTTAGTTAAATCCAGGTGGCGACTTTTTTTTGGCCAGGCATTGTATAAAGATGGTTTTTGTGCACCTAGTCAAGAGAATTATGCCTGCACAGACTCACTGGTCACTGCTACCTCTTCGGGGAAGACAAGCTTCTCTCAAAGACAGACTTGGATCTTCCATTCGGAACTTGGTGCAGCACACAGGGCAGGCTTTGGAGCCTTGTCTCCTTCCCTTGGAAACCTGATAGCTCTAACTGGTGGAGACTGATGATTATTAACTGTTTAGCTAAGAGAAAAGAAGGACATGCATCAAAGGTCCCTGTCCAGAACCAAACCTTGATTAGAACTACCAGAGAACATAAAGATCATAAGAAGTATTTTTCTTGTGTCTCAACTCTCTGTAATGTGTTTCTGAGTTTCTAATCAACTTTTAAGACTTGTTTGTATTTTCTCCTCAGTTTATATTGATTTGTTTACCAGTTTATTTCTCATCAAAGCATCACAACATGATTAGGGTGTGCCTTTTCACAGTTTAAGTGCTTGATAGACTTCTTATCTTTTCATTACTTTCATATCCGCTAAAGATTATATTGCTCAGTCTAATCTCAAACTAAAATTACAATTAATTATTTTTGGGCATTTAGAAAACACATTGTTATTTCAGCTCAGGCGCCCAGAGGCTCAACTCAGAGTAAATCATTTTTAGTCTGCTTCGGCTAAATCAAATTCTCTCTCCCCTGCAGATTGTAGCGCTTCTCTCAGCGCAGTGTGGCAGAAAGATCACTAATGAATTATCTTTATCTCTGCTGTTAAGAGTGTTGCGTCGTGCTTCTGCTTCTGCTTTCAATTTAGGTGATAAATGTGGTTTTAATGCTTTGATAGTTTGATTGTTGAAGGTTACAAACTCTTTGGACGCAGCTCTGTGATTCCTGTCATCAGCCAACATTTATCACCTGTACTAACCACAATTTAGTGAAGACTATCAGTGAAAAGAAGGGTAAATTATGTGCTTGAGACAACTGCCGACAATGATAGTAAAATATCATTATTTAAGGAAGCCATTTCACTTTTTCCTGTGGCAACAGTTTGAGTTTGTCCCTTCCCTGTTCTAATGTAGCAGTGCACACATGCACAAAGCCAGCTCCTTCATAAACGATGGACTCCACTAATATGTCAGCTAACATTACACATGGTAATAATGTAACAGAAACAGACAGATAATGTACATTATGTACCTGTTAAATAAAAATCTTCCAGTGTACATTACTGTAGCTCCTGGGTTGCTTTCAGGAGCTCAGTGAATTCCAGCGTGGTACTGTGATAGGATGTTACCTGTGCAACAAATCCAGTCATGAAATTTCCTCACTACTAAATATTTCACAGTCATCTGTTAGTGATGTTATAACAAAGTGGAAGGGAATAGGAATGCCAGCAACTCAGCCATGAAGTGGAAGGCAATGTAAAAATGACAGAGCAGGGTCAGCGGATGCCAAGGTGCATAGTGCGCAGAGGTTGCAAACTTTCTGCAGAGTCAGTCGCTGCAGACCTCCAAACTTCATGTGACGTTCATATTAACTCAAGAACAGTGAGTAGAGAGCTTCATGGAATGGGTTTCCACAGATGAGCAGTTGCATCCAAGCCTTACATCACCAAGCACAATGCAAAGCACTGGCTGCAGTGGTGTAAAGTCTGGAAATCCAATGGACAAGTCTGGGTTTGGTGGTTGCAAGGA
The DNA here is from genome assembly GCA_030220045.1 of Australoheros facetus. Lineage (NCBI taxonomy): Eukaryota > Metazoa > Chordata > Actinopteri > Cichliformes > Cichlidae > Australoheros > Australoheros facetus. The sequence continues at coordinate 5,861 of JASGAU010400622.1, forward strand.
GAATGATACCAGTCTGAATGCAAGTGTAAAGTTTGGTGGAGGGGGGTGGTAGTATGGGGTTGTTTTTTAGGAGCTGAGCTCGGCCACTTAGTTCCAGTGAAAAGAACTCTTAATCATTCAGCATACCAAGAAATTAGGGACAATTTCATGCTCCCAAATTTGTGGGAACAGTTTGGGGATGGCCCCTTCCTGTTCCAACATGACTGTGCACCAGTGCACAAAGCAGGTCCAAAAAGACATGGATGAGTGGGTTTGGTGGTGAAGAACTTGACTGGCCTGCACAGAGTCCTGACCTCAGCCTGATGGGATGAATTAGAGTGGAGACTGTGAGCCAGGTCTTCTCGTCCAACGTCAGTGTCTGACCTCACAAATGCACTTCTGGAAGAACGGTCAAAAACTCCCAAAAACACTCCTAAACCTGTGGACAGCCTTCCCAGAAGCTTTGAAGCTGTTATAGCTGCAAATGGTGGACCAGCGTCATATTAAACCCTATGGATTAAGAATGGGATGTTACTCAAGTTCATATGTGTGTGAAGGCAGAGGAGCAAAGACTTTGGCAATATAGTGCAGTAACCATGCATTTTAACAGTTTTGACTTTTTTTATACACAAATTTTCTAATTTATTTTTCTATTTTTATTTTTCAAATATATCTCTAATTCTTTTTTTCTTCCTGACCCTTGTGCTGAATTTTGGTTAATAATTCCACTTTTGTTTATTAACTGGACACAAAAAATTGCTCAGTTCAATCTCAGCAGGCTGAAGGGGCATTTCCACCTACTTTCAGATTCACAGCAAAGGAGGAATGGCCCTCGTGTTTGAATAACTGGAGGGGTTTGGCCATTTGATTGGCAGCAGTTATAGGGTTGTGGTCCTGTTTGTGGGAAACTGACAGGCGCTGGAGGTGTATGGCAACATATACATTTGACTGACATCAAATATAGAGGGTGTGGCAGTCTGCGTGGCTGTTTGTTTTAACAGCAGCTGTAGTGGGATTCAGCTCTCTTTGGAGCTGCTTGAAGGCAACATTAGGAGGCCTAGTAGGTATAGCCCTGTTTGTGTGAAAGAAGCTGAAGAGGTTTTGTTTGATTGATAGAAGCTTGAAGGGTGTGGCCATCTGTGTTTTGACAAGCTGGCCAGAAAAATGCATTGGCATTTCTGTAGCCATTTTCTTGGTCTTGCAGAGCAGACAAAGCTTCATCAGTGTCACATCTGCATGTATGAGCGACAGAATCACAAAGGCAAAGGTGCTAACCCTAACCCTTGCAACCTTGCAGCACAGATTCAGAGTGAAACTTGTCAGATTGTATTAAATGCCTTCTAATGTATTCTAATATTAAAAATATGTTTTGATCAAACAATAACAGCAAAGGTTCTAAAAATTAAATGTTAAAGTTAAAAATAAATGAAAACATAGTGTACAAAAATCTTTTTGTAGAAAACATGTATTTCTCATCATGCCCTCCCATTTACATCACCACTGATCTATTGTGGATTTTCTGAATGAGTTGTAACGCGACTTGCCTAACTTTGTGTGTCTGTCACTGCAGCTCCTATAAACAGTACAACAGACGTGCCTTTCTCTCTATCTTGTTAACTTGCCAAAATCTCAAGTGTTGATTTCGTGCCATAAACAGATGGAGGATTCTCTCCTTATTTTTCATTTTCTATTTTGCCCCAGTTTATTTCAGCCACTGAAAAGAAATGTTTATCTGAAGTATAAAAACTCTCTGACATTGCACGAAGCAAAGGTTTTGTCCAGCCTCTGGGGCAGGCCTACGGACCAGCTGGTGAAGATTTCGAGTCTTGCTCATCCCTGAGCTTCAGTGCCCCTGATGTTTCTGACATGACATCTGCCTAGTTTTTTCTGACATTTGAAATGGTGATGAGATATAGTGAGATATGCATCACAGATACACACACACACAAGACTCCCCCATGAAATCTACAAATCCAGTTTTTTACTAAATAAATCCACCATAGAAAAAAATGTGGTTGTCGCAGAGTATAGAAAAAAAACTTTTACAGTTTACAGCTTGTTTTATCCTGTGATGGGATGTAAGTTGACTTAATACAAGAATTCTACAGAATGCAGTTGAAAAATATGGTTGCACAGCTTACAGTCCTACATCAGAGCCTGTCAAATTCCGATGCTTGTTCCATTATAATGAGACTCTCTGCCAGGCTGCCATCATAGGCCTACATTTAACATACGCATGTGGAAGTCGTCTCAAGGGGGACTGCGCTGCCTGCTTTACCGTTGGATACTGAAAGTGCTGACGTTGCCATCTGCTGAAATCAATTCACTCCGCTGTACTGTTTCAGTTCAATTCAATTCAATTCAATTCAGTTTTATTTATATAGTGCCAAATCACAACAAACAGTTGCCTGAAGGTGCTTTGTATTGTAGATAAATACCCTAAAATGACCCCCTCTGAGCAGCACTTGGTGACAGTGGGAAGGAAAAACTCCCTTTTAACAAGAAGAAACCTCCAGCAGAACCAGGCTCAGGTAGGGGCAGTCATCTGCTGTGACCGGTTGGGGTGAGAGGAGGGAGACAGGACAAAAGACATGCTGTGGAAGAGAGCCAGAGATTAATAATAATTAATGATTAAATACAGAGTGAAGTATAATAAGTTTCCATTAAAATTAGATAAAAGTATCTAATAGTCTAAATGACATCTTGACAGACTTGATTTTTATTCCCAGATTTAATCAAAACTGTAAGAATTTAAACACATGGGTATAACACTTCCATTTGGTGCCCCATAGTCCTTGTCGCCCAGGTTGAATGGAGCTGGAACTTGTGGATCCGGTTACATTTCCGTTACAGGATGCACAACAGCATTTCACATGTGGACTGTTGAGCCTGTAGTAAAGTGTCCACCAATTCTGCCAAAGCAGATACCTCTGCTGTCACTTCTTGTTTCTGGGTCACAGTTGCGTTTACATTTCCTCGCATGTCCCATGACTGAGCTGGACTTAACTTACCAAGATTGGCAAGCTTGTAATATCAATGTGGCTCTAATTCCATGTCAAACTCAAGTAATAAGTTGAATCTTCATATCTTACTGAGGTTCATCAGGGAAACACAAAAACCTTAGACCCTCCTACTATCTGCACACAAAGGGAGATCCTCCAGGGATAGTGACACTATTTTCTTGAGAATTGATTGGTCAGTAGGTGGTGAGTTCATACCTATTGAATTCTAGTCTGGAAACTGTTCCGGAGTAGGTCAGGGCTGCAGCATAAGTTACTGTGGTGATATACGTCGGAAAGAAGTGGATGGCCTTCATAGTACTGAAACCTAGTGTTAACCCTCAAGATACCTGGATGAGACGGAATCCTGCTTCATGTACGGGTTTCTGATTGAATGTGCTTATTTGTATGTGCTTATTTGTGCTGATGCAATCAGTGCACACTAGTCATCCTATTCTAAGAATATATTATCACCATCCTTGACTAGCATGCTGTGTTCTCAGGTGTATACTGTGAAGTTAATGTGGAGCAGAGGAGAGTCTGGGAGCTTCATTTGTGCTAATCAATGAATGCAAATCTCACAAATGAAAAGGCAAGTTTGTGTGAAGTTAAGACAGACTATTGACTGTGACAGTGAGCACAAACAATTGTCTCTCCTGTTTGATGTACTAGTTAGTACTTAACAGCGAGAAGGATACGGTTTTGAGTCTCCCCAGCTGGGGGCAGCTGGAGTTTGTATTGTCTCCCTGCATCTGTGTGGATCTCCTTCTGTTCTTCTTTTTTTTAACAAGCTCTGCATCAGAACGAAGCTTGATATATTGATCTTCTGATGGCGTGCTTGATTTTGGTGTGCCTGGTTCTTCTTTGACAAGCTGGTCAAATGTTTTAGAGCTTCATGCACTGACACCATGGAACCCTTACATCTGGCTGAATTGACCTAACTCTGTGTAACTTAGTTCTGATGAGTTCATGTTTTCCACTATCACAGTGCTACTCAGAAAGACTATAGACACAGTCTCATTTCAAACAGTTTGATTTACTTGAACAAGCCTGCTCAGATATCAACCTCAGTTTCACTGAGGGCCACACTGGGAGGGCCATCACATCAAGGCCCAGATATACATAATTTACTGATGTGCGTTAATGGAAAATGCCTGTATCATATGGCTCACATACAGTAAATTTTAACCGGAGAACAAGAAGGTTTTATCAGCCTTGATCAAATTCACCAATAAATTCTGACACTGCAAGTCTACAAGAAGACTACTACATCCAACCTACAGCAACCTGTTTCACAAGTGTGAATGTGACAGCTGCTGGCAGCACTGGACATTTAATGGACGAAATCCATCCTCACGTTAAAGTAAAGTAAGGAATGGTAAATGGACTACTTCTTATAAAGCACTTTTCACGCTTATACAACACGCTTACATTTACCCATTCATACAAGCACTTCCATGTGTAACTAAGCTAAGTGCTTTTATTTTCTAACATTCACACACATTCATACTCCAGCGCTTGCATCGGAGAGAAACTTGGGGTTCAGTATCTTAACCAATGATACTTTGGCATGCAGCCCAGAATCAAACCGCCAACCTTCCAATTAGTAGGTGTCCTGCTCTACCTCCTGAGCCACACCCACTCCATAAAGCTTAAAGCACCTGACATTCCCAGGTGATTTTGCATCCAAGTACTAACCAGGCCCAACCCTGCTTAGCTTCTGAGACCAGGCTAGAATCAGGGTGGTATGGCCATAAGCCTTTAATTTTGTTCTTACGCAAAGTTCTACAACATGCCTGAATATAAAAATTCAGTAGTTTCCTTTGAGATTTCAGTTTAAAAAGTACAGTTATAGTAGTAATAGTTAAAAGATCTTTGATTGTGATGTTTATCTGTACCATACAGCTGAGGTTCCTGGCATGAAGCTACCCTATACATTGACTCCAATGAGAAACATGTTGCCCTGTTTCCTTTTAGGTCATCAGCTTTCTGAAGCCTCTTTTTCCTGTCTATTGTTCAGTATCTCTGTTGGTCTGCAGGCAGAATCCAAACATCAACATGCCAATGCAAATTATGTTCTTTTTTAAAAGACCATATCTATCCATCCAGTCGAAGGATGCATGGAGCCAATTTTTCACAAGTCTGATACAATTGTGCAAATATTTATTATTTGTAAGGCCACATTATGCTCGACTTAAACATTGCTTTCTCTAATCTCAAAAAAGGAAACTTACTAGATTGATATTTATCAGTAAAATAATTACAATAAGATCAAGATCAATAAATCTTCTGTTGCTTTGCTGTGTCCCGCATGGTATGTTAGCTCTCTTCTGTCAGTGTGCTCATGCTGATATAAGCAAAGCTCAACAGCATAAATTAGTGTGTTGTCATCCATACGCATTCTTGCTTCTCTGGATCAGGATCGTACTGAAACACGACCTAAATATCTCACCTCTGCATCCCTACTGTACACTTGATAAAGATGTAAGACAACATTGTAGGCTACTATCAATCTCTATTAGTGAGCTTATTAGCTGAACAGTGATATGGACTGTTGGCTGTTTAATTTGGGGGTGTGCGGTCAGATTTTTTTAAGGACCTAAAGATATATATGGGCTGGGGTTAACATTTGTAAAGGGCCATAACTGGCCCAGCTCTTGATTTTTAATCATCCAAAGATGATAGCATGGCCAATACCACACATCTGCTTCAGTTTGATTGATGAAATATAAGAATCGGAAATATTTTACATGTGAAAAGCCTTTCCTGATAATTTCCTGGTTGAACATATGACAGATTTTTTAAGTGCTCTTGAACTTTTAGACCCCATTGTATACTGGAAGATCCTCCTGAACTCGATCTGCATCTCAAGATGTCAGCATACCTTTACCATGTGTAATAAAGACACCACACACACACACACACACACACACACACACACACACAAATAACAAAACAACACAGAAAAAGATTCTTTCAGATTGCTGGTTTACATCTGTCTGTGTGTGTGTGTGTGTGTGTGNGGGGGGGGGTTCCCACTTGCATACATCTACATGACCCATAGTGGCCTGTGAGGCTCTTCCAGCAGCATGAACCTACTCATCCATCTCTGTTTCTTTTTCTCCCACTCTGTGTCTCTGTCTCTGAGTCACAATGCAGTCACCATCCCACACTGTGTGGGGAGACAAGGGCTTCTGATGTATGAGAGTGGTAGAAAGCGTGGGAAGAATAAACTGCATTGCTCAGAGATTTGTGAGTGCGTGTTTGCTTCTCTTTGTGTATGTGCCAGTGAATCTTACAGGTTAGTGATCCCTGGACACATCTGAATATGTTTCATATACCATAGCATGCCGTATGGGCTTTAAATGGAGCAGTTTAATGCATTCCCAAAGTAACTTGGAGAAACACTGTGAAGAAAAACAATGAGGCATTCATCAGCTACAGAGGGAACACCAAAGCTGCAGAGAGCTAAGGACACAGCAGAGCGACACAGCGGGGGCGATTTTCAGTCTTAATAGTCATGTGGGGGAAGGTTGAGGAGGTGGGGAATCCACTCAAGTCCGGGTAGGCAATAAATCCGGAGGCTCTGGCAGTTCCCACAAGAGCACTTTAGCCTGATGCTCAACACGTTGGGGGACTGGGAGGAAGACAACCTGTAAACAGTCCAAGTACTTTTCAACAGCACTCAGCAGTTCTTTAACTGTTGTGGAAATCAAGACAAACACACAACAATATGGCTGAACTCACAGCTGTACTGGTGGAGACTTCTAAAATAATTACAGCGAGCTGTCTGACAAGCAAAATCATGAGGAGTGTGCAAGTGCCATTGAGGCTGTATCAGCGGCCGTCTCTGCCAAAGATGGATGTACGTCAAGAGGAAAAGGAAAAACTTAAAAGCCTTATTTCACTGAGACGTCTGTCAGACTGCAGGAAAAGTAACAAAAAGCATCTGATCCCTGTGGTGAAAGACCTTTTGAGGCTTTTCTTATCGTTCCTTCTGAAATGGAGCATCCATCTTCGGAATTGAAATGTCTGGTTGGCTGACCTGCACCTGAAACCAAAGAGTAGCCCTCATGATATGTATTTATAGACAAGGGGTTTGAGCGCAGAGTTTCAGGGATGGCAATGCTACAGAAGGTGAAGAGTGTAATGGATTGTGCTCCTCAGCTGATGGAGCTAAAAAGATGGCACAGGCTTATGCTGATTCTGATCTGCTCGAGTGTGAGGGATTAACAGCCTGATTGGTTTGTGAGTAATCTACAGTGGGAGCACCGTGTTCACGTGTATGGGAATTTGTTAGATTTGAAAAAACTGACTTTGTCTAATACATGAGGTACTAGCTCATTTCTGACGCACACCACTGAACTGTGCTCGCAGTTTCACACGTCAGTCTCACATTTGAATAAAAGTCTGAATCATTCGCTGACAAAATCACATCAGCAATCGGAGCAGGTTGGACCTCTGAACATCTCTGAAACACCAGGAGGAAGAAAGAAGCAGCACAAATAAAAATACTGAGATATAGCTATAATTATTATTATTTATTGTGTTAACAGAACACATACAGTATGCACACTTTTAAATCTCCTCTCTCTACTAAAGGAACTTTGCATTATCACAGTCCTAACGGATCCTTATTTACTGGATCTTCATTTCAGCCTCTGTCTGTAACAAGCTGTTTTAGCTATGTTCTCTTTCATCTGTGGCCAAAATGCATCCTAAACCTAATCCTAAATGTTCTGTTGGTTATCTGGAGGATGTTAGGAGGCTGTGATAATGCAGCCGGACCCGTGTGCCTGAGATGAGCACATTAGGGATATCCACTCTCTATGACATTATGAAGATCTAAATGTAAGTAAAACTGTCAGAAACAGAGTATTTAGGGATGAGTCACATATAAAGTGCTTAACACTTGACAGTAAGTGTGCTTGTCATTTACTAGTGTGATTCTCATAGTGACCAATCACTCCTGAAGTAAGCTAACAGAGCTTGAAGTAACAATTACTATGAGATAGCTCCCCACAATGATGAACGTCCTTTTCTTTTGGATACAGCAACATGCTACACAAACAAACTTACCCTGTCAGGATATTTTCATAATGTGCTTTAATTGACTAGCAACAGCAATGGAGCATTTGAATCGACACAATTTGATAGGCGTTTGAAAAGTTGAACTTATTTATATTCAAAACACAAAGTAAAGCAACGCAATTCAGTTTGGCAATGTGTGATGTCAACCCACTCAAAATGAATGAGGGATGAGAATGTTAGAACCTGAAACACCCTTAGAGCCAGCCTTTTGGTTCACAAGGATTACTCTGACCTCATTCTTTAAAACTTTGGCAGAGTTTTGAATAATGATGCATTGTGTGTGACATTTCCAGGATGTGTCACATAGCCCATCGTCTTTGTCAATCGTCTGTCTCACACACAGTAGAAATACGCATGAGGTCAGCTGTCTACACTGCTCTCTTCACTCACGCCACACACACACACACACGCGCACACACATGTGCGCGCGCGCACACACACACACACACACGTGCATACTTTCACATTTCACTTTATTAGTATACCTACAGCTGCTGTTGTTGCCATGGTTGGTTTTAGGCTAATATAATATTAAGGAAGGCTTGTAGAAATCGCAGGTGGCAGTTTGGGAGGGAGATGTTAGGATAGTAGGATAGTAGACTAGAAGATTACTAGTTCCAATGTCAGATGCTGGCATCAACCTCTCTCTTTAATCTCTGACACACACACTGTGTTTTTCATTCAGCCTTCCAAGTGCACATTTTATATTATGAATTAAAAATCTTAAAATATGACAAAAACTGTTTAAAATTGGCTGACATGGAAAAAGTCAGTGTGTAACTGCTGACATGATATTGTTTACAAAATTTAGATAATTTCATTCCTTTTTGAGGTCTGTGTCACAATTGTTAAATAATTGAAGTTGCATTTATATGTTGTTGTTGTTGTTGCTGTATGTTTAGTTTGAATTACAGTGCTTTTATTTTGAAGGTAAAGCCTGCTTACAAGTCTCTTTGCAATGCTCATGGGTCAGCAGGTGTGAAAACAAGTAGCAAGTGTGAGTTTGAGTGTGTGTGATGTGCTCCAGAGAAAGTATGCTAGTAGAAATGGATTTACTTGTAGTGTTTTAAGGAAACATCAGAATAATGGAGACTAATTCCCTTCTTGCAGCATGCAGCCGACAACGTATTCATTAACTCTTTATAACCTACAATAGAACAGGTCCGCCTGGCCATATCTTTACATTTTTAGATGCTGTAGTGCCATTTTTTGGAATATTTCAATTTTCTATACATCAATAGAATCTTTATATCCTAAATTTTCAAAATATGTATGACAGAAATCCATAGTACCTACAGAAATTAGCTAAAAAGTCCAATAACCCACAAAAAAATTGAAAATCATTTTTTATTTTTACATATTTTTCTAGATACAGAAAAGCCATAGCTGTATCCTTCAAACTTGTAAATGAGAAAAAGATGCACAGAGGCCTTTCAAACCACA
>JASGAU010400628.1:0-14772 GCA_030220045.1 Australoheros facetus
TATATATATATATATAAATAAAAATAAAAAAATAAAAGTTGAAATGATCAGCGAGGACGCTTCCAGAATTTCTGTATGTGACCAGAAATAATGGATAAAAATAATTTTTTCTCTTTTTCCAAGAGCTGTTTGAGCTCAATTTCTAAAGGTGAACAGCTGCAAAATAAAATTGTGGGAAAAGAGAGTGCTTACCCCTGAGCATGCTCTCACCATGGCTTTAAAAAATATGACATGATACCGTGCTAAACTCTGACATTTCACAGCTCTATTTTAAGAATGACAATAAGTTTATTGATCCCAGAAGGAAACTCACATTTTAAGTAACATTATTCTTTAAAGGAAGGGAAAGAAAGTTAAAACGACTACACCAAGGCCCAGTTTAAGATGAGGATTATCTGTGAGTCATCCAAACCAAAGAGTGAGGTGCATAATTTATATTTACATTTGTAAACCATATCAAGTGTGCGCTATGCTTTTGTTGTTTTCACCACTTTCCAAGGAAAATGTGTGCAAGTTAAATCGTCATCAGCTTTAAAAGGGTTTTTACAGCTATATGTTCATCACAGGAGCAGAAGTCCCACACACCTGCTCATAGCATCTTAAGTTTACAAGGGTCAACCAATCAGAAAAAAGTTGGCTGAAAGAGAGAAGGGAGCCAAAATGTCTCGTTTCAAACAGGATGAACTCAGCAGCTGTACTGAGTCCCAGTGTAAGACAAATGAGGATCATTTCAAAGTTGCTCTATTGAAGTAGAGTCCAGTAATTAAAAAAGAACATGGAGCTGGAGCACAGTAGGTCCACTCTTTAGTGTGTCAAAATGAAAACATAAGAAATGTAAAGAATGTAAGTTCTCACTGCAGTGTGAACTGCTGCTTAGGTAGAAACCTCATAAGTCTGATTTTACTCCTTTTAACGTGTATGGTTTTATTAAATTTGTCTAATTATGTGAATGTTGATGGTTTTTGCAGAAGAAGTTGAATCAGAACAAAGTATTGATTTACAAATATATTTTAGTCCGACATTGTTGAATTACTGTTTCTGATGATAGCAACAAAATGTGCTCTAAGTGCTTCACTGTCTTTGGACAACCTGAAGGAGTCACAAAGGTCAGTTTAATCAGTGGAGATGGGAGTGAAGACAAACATGATGACCCTGAAGCATGATAACTGATCTCAAAGCAGGTCGTGATGTTCTGGAAGTGAAGGCCTAATGGATCAGTCTGCATTTTTCAGTGTTTTTAGTGAATCCCATTAATAGACCTCCATGTCATCTTAATGGTTTGGTTTAAAAAAGGCTCCATTAAATAACACTTGGTGCTTTAGCAACGCTGGGTCTGAGCATAGAAGCTAAAACAATTATTTTAATGACCAATAGGGGGCGACTCCTCTATGAGACAATCGCCGCCTTCTCTTTTGATCTCTGAACATTTTCTTGATAAGTTTATGGGCACAGTTTCCAGTTTCATGTTTTTACTGAATATATTATGTTCATTTTGTAGATTATAGTCCACATTAAGAGTCAAAAAGTCACCTAAACCAAGGTAAAATTATTGGCTAACCAATTGCCTAATGTTAGATCTGCTCTTCATGGCAAAAACATTCATCTCAAGGTTTTATGAGTGTTCACTAACCAGTGAGTGACCTCACCTTGGTTATAGCCATCTTTTATTGTCCAATTTGCTGGTTGCAGATTAACACTGGATTTTTCCATCCTTACAACTTTTGCTCCTTGATTTATCTTCTGGATCTGTGAAATTATTAACATGGCAATCAATCCAAAAGTTGCCAAAATATTTCAGAACTGAAAACTGCCATTGGCACCATCAGTGTTTCTATAGTCATACTTCACTAACAGAAAGCTTGAATCTCAGATTCATCCTCTGGGAACACTGAACATCATGTCACGGCAGTATGTCCAGAGATTGTCAAGATATTGCGATAAGAAATAAAACTTACTTTTAGCACCAAATAAGTCCAAGATGCCATAAACTGATTAGGATACATTTTCTGGGGACCATGAAAGGTAGTTGTGACATTCACTAAACACTTTACCTGGTTTCCAGTTACATTAATAGTTGACTGTGACCTTTGAATCTACTTAATGTAAGTACTTTCCCTCTCTGTTCAAAACATCATGTTAACTGAATACTCTGTTGTCGACAGAAACTTAATGTAAAAATGTGAAGGCTGTGTTCAGAACACTGATGGTGGCTCTGCTTTAACACGGAATCATTCACACATAAAGATTGGTGGCAGCATCGGTAGGCTGTCACTTTGATGAGATTAAACATTGGAGAATCCACCACTGAGGGCATTGGGCACCTGTGACCTCTGCAGGGTCGATGGTGATGTAGTTGCTATAGCATTTCAGCAAAACAGCGTGGGGATTCTTGGAGTCATCATTAGCCCATTTTTCAGCTGTTTCTGTAGTTGGTTCAGGAAGTGAAGAAAGGTTTGTTGTCCAAACTGTCATGTTTATTAATCCCAGTTCCAACCACACAGAGTCGTTGTGTCGCTGCTTCGCATGGGGCTTGAACAGATTTCATCCGGCGAAGTAGGGCATGCACTGTTGCCAACTCCTCAGTAAGGAAAGTAGGTACTGGCTGTCCTAAAAGTCTCTATATGTAGTAGTAATTGAGGCTGTAGGACAGAGAAATAACATCTTTTGAGAGACAAAAAGTGAAGAAAAAAACACCCTAAATATGTTTAGAACTACAAATGAACTTTATGAAATAATCATAACTTTAATGCCCCATATTGTTTACTGTTAGAATATCCAATTAAACAAAAACACTTCAGGGTTCTAGCCAGCTCTTGAACACCTGGCGCTACACCATGCTGTGGTCATCTCCCACTGGGCTAAGAATTTCACTGGTTAGCTGTTCTGTCATTGCAATTAGCAAGCCAGTGCACACCCAGGGAGCCACACTCCCTATCATCATCAATTCACATGGTCCAATCAGATTCAGGTGCCTTCAGTGAGGATCAACCATTATCACAGTATATTACATACAGAATATTATCCATCTGTTCACCGTCACTGGATTAACAAGCTGGCACAGCATTTAGCAACGTGCCGGAAGAGACATTTTTTTCTGGCTAGAACCCTGCACTTGCATGGGGTGCAATTGCTAGCTCTAAATTCAACCTGCCTTTACCTGGGCCACTGTTGCCAACTTTTGTGTAGGGCAACTCATCTCAAAAGTCGCTGAAGGCAGAGCAAGGTCCAGAGGGGTTGGGTCCCCCTCAGCGTCAAAGCAAGGTCCGGGGGTGGCTCACTGTCAAAGCGAAGTCCGAGCGATGCCAAAGCATACGAAGGGATGCAGTATGAAGGCTGGATGTGCACAAAACACAGTGACAGCAGAGGATTTCAGGTTTCAGGCCTATCTCCAAAAGTCGCCGACATCACCGGAAAAAGTTGTTAAACTTGTTGCTAGTTGTTTTTTGGAAAAAAGTCAATAGGGTGGTCTGAAACATAATTAAATCTAGCAACAAAGTCCCTAAGTTGGCAGCACAGGGGGCATGACAGGAAAAGTTTGAGAACCACCGCTCTAGAGGAACTTCCGGTTTGGAACTGAAACCTAGAGCCTTGATTTAATTTTCATCATAGCCATGCGTGAGTAAGGACAGTACTGTTGGGTTTCTTCTCCATTAACTGTTCACAGGATCATCAAGTCCCACATTCACAGACTTTTTGATAACTTATGGCCACTGCCTTCTAAGAACTATAAAACTATGGCTGAAACGATGCTGGTAAGATCAGCAGAGCAAGGGTTCAGCCTTCATAATAACAATCAGACAAAGTATCTGTTCAGGGGAAAGATGTAAAGCAGAAAAAAGTCCTGCAGTATACTCATTTGATACAAGGAAGCAAACCTAAATAAAAAAAATGTTAAATAAAATCAAAATAACTCTTTGCCAGGTCAAATTTGTCCTCACAACAGGCATCAGGAGACTTTGGTACATAATTTTGTTCAGACTTAGGATATCTATTTAATATAAAGTGTTGTGTTTTTATTGCAAAAGTTTTTGAACTTCTTAAATGTTGTCCCTGACAAATACCTCCCACATTTTAAGAATAAAAACTAAACATTTTTACACCACAGAAAAAGCAAACCCACTCTGGAAACTAACGGAAACAAAACTGAGTCTAAAATGACATATATAATTGTAATAACTACCTCGATGCCTTTGATCCAGCAAAAAATGACTGAAATTATGACTGAGCTTTTACAACTCTGTCTGCTGAAATGACAGACTAGGTCTAAGGTAACCTCTGGATTGCACCTTTTCTTTATTGTCTTTTGTTACTGTTAGAGATTATCTCCTTGGTGCGACAGCTAAACAACAACTTAACATGCTCCCCATCAGCTGTTTCAGCTTCTCTGCTCTCATCAATCATTTACAGCCTCTCTCCACTCAGTAAGTCCAAGAGAAAACATCCTTGGCATGAGAGCATGAACTTATCAGGTGAAATTGTACTGAAAGAATGTGAGGCATAATTGTGCAGCGAAAAATAAACACCACTTATTCTGAGTAATTACACATGAAAAATCAGGATGTTTGCATTCATTTTATTAAGTTTGGTTTTAGACATTATTTTATCTTTGAGTACAAAGATCCCCTGGCAGCCATTGGTCACTGGGGAAAAAATGTGTATTTATCAGTTTGTAACCTTTAGCACCCAGTGGTTTATGAGTGGTTGCTGGAAGTTGCCAGGTGAAATTGGTCACAAAGGAGAGGCTGCCCCAAAAACCCTCCCTGCAATTGCTTTGGTGTCTCAGCAGATTGCCACAGTTGCCTGTAGTTTGCATGGAAGATGCTTACTTGTCAACTACTACCAGTAGTGAAACTGTAGTGAAACTGTAAAAGGGGGGGGGGGTGTTAACTGGAAACTGAGACCGTATTTACTTCTAAGTAAAAGTTGCCTTCTTGAAATACGCTGGTTGCAGTGGAAAGGCACAATTTTTACTTTGAAATTTCACCACAGCTCAGAAAGTAAATGGTGAGTGCCCACAAGTTGGCAGCTTCCATGCAAACTGTAGGCCACCACGACAATCTCCTGGCAAACAATGCAATTGTAAGGAGGTTTTGGGTGCAGCATGTTCTTTGCAACCAACTTCATCTAATGACAGCCAGCAACCACTTGCCAACCAGTTGGAGAATACACATTTTTACCTAGCTTGGGTGACTGTGGCTTTAGCTAATGCAATCAATGATAATAACTTGTGGACAATACCAGTATAATTGATCTGAATTTGATAAAGCTACCAGCTTTGTTGTCAGTATACTGATACTTGGGTATATAGTACCCAAGTATCAGTATACTGGCCTCTCCATTGGTGTGCAACATTTTACAGCAAAACATTTTTGTATAACTATTTTGGCAGATACAGTTTTTTTTGGAAGTTGCATCATGTACTGAAATGACAATCATGACGGTTAGGTTTATTGGGTTTCCCTGATTATTATGAATCACTGCATTCTTTAGATATCATATATCTTTACAAGCTGGTGATCTGTCATTCAGGCTGTTTTATGACTCAGTCCTACCTACTGTGAGGCTTTATGCTGACTGAGTCATGCTCATAGCAGTCTGCCGTGAAAACACTGAGTGAAACTGATGTCTCAACAAAATCACAAAATTCCTGCTCTGCCGGTTGGGGAACTCAACCCAAGAAAACAAGTCCAGGCATTTATAGAGACTTATAGATTTGGTCTGCATTATCTGTGTTTGCAGTGAATTGCTCAGTCAGCAGACACAGGGGTGAAAAATGCATTTTCCACGGCTAAGCAGTGAAATAGGAAATTTGTTAGGGGATATCTCAGAGTTCCATCCACTGGGTGAGATAACTGGGTTCTTATTAGCTGAGTGCAAGTCTGAGTTCATTGGTGTTTATGCTCTGTATATGTTTCCCCACTTGTACTTTAATCCCATGCAAAAAAGGTGTTAATCTCTGTTCAAGAACAAACGACAAGGTTTGATGGCTTTGATTCACTTTGAATCCCCTCTTATCTCTTAATAATTCTTTTTCAAATGGTTGTTTTGTAGGAAAAAAAAGAAATTAAGTACAAATAAAAGTATGTATTGTTGCTGTTGTTCTGCCCTTAACACAAGGACAGATAGTGTTTGTTCCTAACTTCGGGGCTGGAGGAAATTTTACTTGGAACATCTATTTTGCTTTGGTTGTTTATCTACAAGTGATGATGTGCCCCTACCTATAAACAGCATGCAGACAGATGCAGGAGCTTCCAGTCATGATCTGTGGCATGTATAATAACATTGAGCATGCCAAGTTTGTTCTCATTTCATGGTGGCAAAAGGGAAAACATGTAGCTGACTTTGAAAGAGGGCTCCTTGTTGGGGCATGGATGGTCTGTGTTTAACCCTCATCCTACCGACTGGGATACCAGTAGAGAGATATTGTTGTTGTATCCTATAGGTGATTTTTTTAATTGAAAACTCAGATACCATCGCTGCATTCATCATCTGGATGGGGAACTTCCCAGCCTGAAAGTTATCACAACAGTGGAGATGCCACCAGATATACTTGATACAGGTTCATGCCCTGATCATGTGACACATGAAAAGAAGAGCAGATGCCTCTGTATTACAAACCCCAATCTGAGCAGCAATGACCCTCCTGGGAGTGACGTAAACTCCACCAGTGATGTGATTGTCCAGTGCTTGGCTGGAAAATCTATCTGAACAAGGTGTTGCCGCTGCTCCTTAAACTAAGACAGACAGGAAGGTAGCAAATGTTTGCTCCTCCTGTCATATTCCAAGAGGCGTTACCTCATACATGTCCTGCTCAAAACATGAGGCAAATTCTGATTTATAAATATCTATAGTGTATTTAGCTTTAGTTGTTTTTACTTGTTTCTGGTTCCTGTAAGACCATAGTGAGAGGTTTGCTTGGCCAGCAATAAATAAATCAGACTCATTCTCAGTGGGTCTTGGCCTCTACCAGGCATGCCCTCTGTCACCTCTGGCAGCAGAAATGAATTTCCCCTGTGCTCAGCCTTAGAAACAGGGTGAGGAGCTCAGTCATTTGAGAGAGGCTCAGAGTGGGGCCACTACTCCTCCACACCAAAAGTAGCCAGTTTAGGCGTTTCAGCATCTGATCAAGATGCGTCCTGCCTCCTAAGTGAGGTGTTTCGGTCATGTAATGGAGGCCCTGGGACACTTATCTCAAACGTAATTTTGACGAGTCAAAATTACGTTTGAGATAACTTAAATTATAATTACTGATGTGTGACCTGTCAAATGACGAATCCGGTGACGTCATTTGAGACATCTTGAAAGGAATTTGACTCGTCAAAATGTAATTGAAGATATCTTGAATTATTATTCTTACTAGTCAGAATGTAATTGCAGATATCCTAATGTAGTTTTGTCTAGTCAAAATGCAGTTTTAGATATCTGAAATGTAATTACGGATAGTCAGACAAACGGATTTTATGTTAAAATGATCATTTCCTATTGGTGGAAAAATGCACCATATCAACCAATCAGAAAATTATGCAGTAACATTTGGGTGCATTTCGCTGCTGCGGAGCAGGTGAAAAAGTGGTAAAAGAGACATTACTGGCAAGTTTTGCCTGTGATGGGCCCCTCAGTCTTATGGAGGACAGAAACTGTTTTTTGAGGTGGCATAAATAATTTGTGTAGCATCTTAATGTGAATCCTGATTGCTCTGCAAATAGTTGTACAGAAAAACGGCTGAGGCCTTTCCTTGCATTTTAATGTAATTAGTTGTATATAACTTTATTTACTATATTTTTACACAAGTTTTGAAAATGTACAACTTATATTTGCATTTTAATTGTAAAAATAATTTGTTAAGCATGTTTGTGATTTATACAGTAAAACTAAGCTAAGTGCTTTAATTAGCTAACATTCACACACATTCACACTCTGACGGTTGCGTCAGAGAGCAAATTGGGGTTAAGTATCTTGCCCAAGGATACATTGACATGTAGCCTGGAGTAGCCAGTAGCCAGGAATCGAACCCCTGACCTTCCGATCAGTAGGTGATCTGCTCTACCTACTGAGCTACAGCCACCCCATTAACTAACTATACAGTCACACACATGCCAAAAAAAAGATACCAAACAAGGCAAGGTAAACAGTTTCTAAGGTCAACTATAAAGCTAAAAACAAAAGTAGTCAAAAATGGCCAAAAATACCCTGACCCCAGAGGATTAAGCCGGTCATGGGGAATGATCGAAAGGCGTTTTGTAAAGTGTGCAGAAAAAATATAAATTTGACCTGGAACAGTGTGACAGCGATCAAATCACACCGAACATCCACCGTTCACCAGCGGATTTGTGTGCGCAGGGAGCAGATCCCTATTTTGGTTTTTGGTGCTACACAAAGCACTCTGCAACTGCAATCTCAAGATCAAGTATTGCCGTCACACCTCAGCAGCAAACAAGTATTCCAGTATTCTATTGGAAAATATTCTATTGGAAAATAAATCATTGGCTTGTGAAACTTGAATTTTATTACAGTTTGTTTATATTCTTAAAAAACTTATTTCCTAAGTCTTCTTGAAATGTGTTTGGAATATTAATGTGTATGAGGTCTTAGTCAAGACAAAGTCACAGTTACACCTTCAAGTAAGTGGGATAAAGTTTTGTCTTTGGTGAGAGATGGGCTATCATCTTACATGGCTTAGTGCTGTGAATCCACCGCTACCCCCAAAAAGGCTGCTGCTCGATTTCGTGCTGGTAGTAAAAATATTGTAGAGGTAGTAAAAATAGGTAGTAAATTGAACTCTAGGATTCCTGTACAAACCCTGTTTTTAGTGACTAAGTGAAAGGATGGTAAATAAGCTTTTAAGTAAGAATGTGGATTGTATTTGCTCCTGGGGAGGCCTCCCATTCTGAGTGAAGAAACACTGTTTCTGCACTCTTTACTCACCTCTTATCACTCTCTATGTGTTTATACATCACTCTGCATTTAATCATTAATCTCTGGCTCTCTTCCACAGCATGTCTTTTGTCCTGGCTCCCTCCCTTCACCCCCAACTGGTCATGGCAGATGGCTGTTCCTCCCTGAGCCTGGTTGTGCCGGAGGTTTCTTCCTGTTAAAAAAGGGAGTTTTTCCTTCCCTATGTTGACAAGTGCTTGCCCATAGGGGGTCATTTGACAGTTGAGGTTTTCTCTGTATTATTGTAGGGTCTTTAGCTTACAGTATAAAGTGCCTTGAGATGACTGTTGTGATTTGGGGCTGTATAAATAAAATTGAATTACTTGGGATAAAAACTCGTATTAAAGAAAAATATAGAAATTTGTTTTACAAAATATGCAAATTATAACTTTGCAGTATTAATAAGCATTTTTTTTCCTTAGATGACATTACATAACTAATGCTTTGAGAAGAAAAATGTTTTTTTGTTTTTTTACCCATGCATCGGAGGATGAGTTGATGTGGATAAGTGTATCTCGTGCATTTGTCTTTGTCTTTATACAGTACCAGTCAAAAATTTGGACACACTCACCCATTCATACCAGTTTCTGGTAGTGAAACTGCAGGTTGAGGCCGAGCACTGGTCCTAATAACAAAAATTAATAAACAGCACATAGATGTTTAATTCTTGTCCCTGCTTTCTCATCCTTCTACATCTGGCATTTGTTTTATTGACTTATCTAAAATCTGAATGGTTACAATTAAGACAGTCTCCAAGATCTTGAACAGCTATGTCACAAAGTTTGTACATGCTTATAATTCAATAGGCTACTGTAATTTGTTGGCTTGACAAATATGCATATTTTACTAACCTTTGAATCTAAAGATCCAAACCGGATACATAAGCCTGTATTTTTTTTTTTTTTATTAGAGTAGAGCAGCTGGTAAATTAAATGCTCAAGAACCAAGAGGCTTTAGCTTGCTCTAATCACAGAATTTCTGTTTCTTAAACAAAAACAGACCCCATTACCCAATTTTCCATTCAAGGAATTTCACTTTAAAGTGGACCTATTATGCTTTTCCATATTTTGTCACACTGTTTACAATAGCGGATCTTTGTATTTAACATGGCCAAAGTTTCCAGTAATGAAATCTGTACAAGTTATAATTGTGAGCCAAAAGCTCAGGCTTCAGACAGCGCTAAGGTTGCACTATGTTTCAGGCAGTTTTTTCTACTCTTGGATAAGCATTACGTCACAGAAAGCCATCCCTAATATAGTCATCTTAAGCAAAGAAGGTCCATCCACCTGTAGTTCAAAGTTCTCCATGGCACCCATCTTTCAGAAGATAGTTGGATTAAAAAGAGACAGGGGGAAGGCGCTTAAAACATCTCTGGGGAACTAAGGGCTAGTAATAAGATAAATAAGCATTATTTTAAACTTGAAATCATTCAAGAAAATGCTAGTAGAATTCAAGAATAAAATCACTGAGCTGGAAATATGCTGAATAGGTCCTCTTTACATTTTGGAAGAGGATTACAAAACCATGAAGACATGCGTGAATTTATATCTAACAGAACACATAACAGGAAAGCAGTGACTGGTTATAAAACAGTGTTCATACAGCAAATCCACCGAACTTTAAAGCAAACACATTTCTGAAGAACATCACAAGGACTAAAACTTTACATTCATTAAAAAGTAAAACTGTGCATCATAAGCAAATATAGCTGCACACATACAGCATTTAAAGATCTAGCTAATTTCAGTTTATCTTTACACAGAGTTTAAAAGTCAAACAGCATTTATACACTCAGAGGTGTGCGGTTTACTGGATTATTGGCTTCTACACTGTGACTGAAATGGAACTGGGAGTATGGGCTTATAAATGGTGGCATCCAGACTGAATGTCTGAAGATGAAGGATTCATTTTAAATCCAATGAGGACTATAATGCCTGTTACCAAAGAGTTTGTGGGTAGGTAACTTATGCTGGCAATTTTTCAAGAAATAATTTGAGGATGTACAGAAGCATAATGGGTTCACTTGACAAAATCCATTGCCCTGTTCGCTGAATTAATGAGACATCTTAAATCACAAAAGAGCCTCTATTGACTTAAAAGCCCAATTTCTCTGATGCAGTATGATGCACTTTCTGAGATACTTATCTCTTCAGAAAAATGGGACATTTTTTAAAGGTTTTCTCTGAATTTCTGAAGCGAATATCTGATTAATTCAGCTATTAACTTCAGGCAAAAAAACTTTTTGTAGGGCAAATGCTTGACACGTCAGGGTCTTGTCTCACTGGAGTCTTGTTTTGTATTTCAAGGCCGTGTCGTGGCTGTGCACTCCCAAGAAATTCACAGTCCTAACCACATTTTTAAGAATAACCAACCCAGTTTCAAAGGAGTTTATGAAATTGTCAGCTACTCTATTGATTTATGTTTCCGGACACAAATATTAAGAGTTTCTTCATCTTCACTCTCATGTGTACAGATTAATATCCATGTACATAAAATTAATATTTTTGCCACTGTTACAGGGATAATAAGCTCATCATTGGCTTGTTCTGAATGTAGAATGAATCATTTCAGAGGTTACAGTTAAAATTCCTCATGGGACAGGATTTAGACCTAATTCGTGTAATTTTCTTTTCAAATGTTATGAATTTCAAAAAAACTTGAAATTCAAAACATTTGAATAGGTTTGGGCATCGGATTAAATGGGTTAGGTTTAGAATATCATGGTTTAAGTTCAAATCCAACACTTTTTACATGCTCCAGACACTAAATATACTTACAAAGTTGTGCTGTTATAATAAAAAAAAAAAATTGACAATTCGTGTCCATGACCATGCACAAACATAATGCTTTTTCCACGACTGCTTCCCGCTTTGTTATGAGATTGAGCTGGAATAACTGCCGCAAACGGATTTGTAACTTCTGTACATTTGTCTGGCTTTTCCCAAGTTGACAAATCATGTAGTCTTACCAGCAAATGTACCTAAAGCCTAAACATTTTGGCTAAAATAAATTATGGTGTTATGTTAATATGACATTATTGTGTTTTTTAAAATTTATTATTGATTACTATTGATTAATTTTATGTGTTATTTGGTTGTCTAATCAAATCTACAACCTTACCTTTTACAGTTTTTTTATCTAGACATACAGTACCCAAATAAGTAAAGCATCTTTATTAAAACTATAGCACAACTTGAATTTGTAAGGCATTTAAAGTACTTTAATTCATGTACTTTTGACCACAGTTTTAAAGAAAAAAGGTTGCTCAAAAGTTTTCGTTAGCCTCATAAGCTAACAGTGAAAAGTAGCTAGCTATGAGTTTTAGTCATAACTTGTCTGTACATAGGTTTGTTTGAATTGTTTACTAGGAAATCACGAAGTACACAGTTTGTGTCATCGCAACTGGGTACATAACCAAAGAGGACCTGTTTTCACTTGAAGACCTTTTAAGTGTTGAAACTTTGCCACCCAGTTATTACAATACTTGTGAAAGGAAAATACTGCTTTTTAAAGTCTCAGAGCTCCCTTTGAATTCCCACACGATATTCCACTAGATCTCAGAAAAGCTGCAGTGCAGAAATCAGCAAGTATCCTCTGAAGCAAAGTCAACGAATCCTCAAACATCATGTGCTGCTTTGCTGACTTCGCTGATCTGATTTTACACAAAAACGTTTCATAAAACATGAAAACGCGAGAAAGTGTTTCTACAAACCTGACACATAACAGCACGCATTTTATATACCCTACAAACTACATGCTTAAATAAACCTGTAACAGGCAGTCATTAAATAAAAGTCAGTAGAAGAAGGTGATGTGTAAGATTTGAGTCAAATTTTCATTCTTCAGTGCCACTTTCTGTCTTCATCCTCCTCAGTCTGCACCACCTCCTCTTTTTCATTTAACAAGACCAGACAAGTTGGAGGGAAAGTGTAAGATGGTTGAGGAGAAGTTGCTATTTCTAAAACCAACTGATGAGGATGAGGAAAAAAAGAGGAGGTACTAGAAAACATAGCACCCCATTTTGGCATCTTTTCACTCTCCTGTCTCAGCTCCAACAGTCTTCGTCATCTCCTCCTCCTCTGCCTCAGAGCTTAAACAAGAAAAAGAAAGGGGAGGATCTCTGTGGGAGGGACACTGGATCAGACCAGCTGGAGCAGCAGGTCCTGGACGGTGTCCAGGCACTTGCAGGACTTCCTCAGGGCTCCATCAGAGTCCAGCTGGGCAGCCAAGAGAAACAGCTTTCTGTCCTCGGTCACTGAGTCCAGAGACAAGGCTTCATGGAGCTCCGATACGCTCACAGCATTGGGCTTATCCTGTGAAGAGGGGGAGGAAATGCTGAGGTTTTTCAAGCCATTGGTGTTGTTTGTTCTTATATTCATTAAACTCTTACTGTTGCTGTGTGCCTTCTAGTTGTGGTAAATGAAAACATTTTTTTTTATCTTTAATCCAATAAGCATTATCTCTGGTATTGTGGGTAAGTTTGTTTAAACACCAACAAAACATGGTTAAATACACAGCTTATATTATACATAATTTTCAGTTTCTTTCCCAAGTTAAAAAAAAAGTCTGTGCCATTACATTACAAACCTACTTAGGTTTCCATCAAGGACATATTCTTAACCCAGTGTTTTTCAACCTTTTTTGAGCCAAGGTACATTTTTTTCATTGAAAAAAATCACGAGGCACACCACCAGCCAAAAATGTTAAAAAATGATACTCTGTAGCCTATATTAACAATATAGTCATTCTTTTTTTTGCATTTTTGGCCACAGCAGCTTTTATCATAGTGGAGAGAGACAGGAAATGGGGGAAAGATACAGGGGAAGACAAGCAGGCAAATTGGCAGCGGGCATATGTATGTGGTCGCCGGCTTCACCACTAAGCCACCCAGGCACCCCAACAATATAGTCATTCTTATCAAAGTGTCTTGAATAGGAATCAAATAAACACAAAGAAAAAAGTACTTTATCATCTTTTGTATTTTTTCTTTCAAATAAAAAGTGCAATTTAATTAACAATATAGTCATTCTCATCAAAGAGTCTTGAATAGGAATCAAATGAACACAAAAACGAACTATACCATATAATATGAATTATGGGTATTCATATCCGCTATGAATTATGGGTAGGGGCACGAAGTCAGGAATACTGTGGATAGTGCTTATTCTGATAGAAGCAATAATATTTGGGAACGATTTCACTGTTCCACACTGAGAAATATGAAGAGTTGATGTACAAAATGTCAATCTCAGTGTATTTTACTCTCTCAATGTGAAACCTGTGCCTGTTTGAATGAACACAGAGCCACTGTTGCCAACTTGGCGACTTTGTCGCTAGATTTAGCGGATTTTCAGACCCCCCTGGCAAGTTTTTTTCCAAAAAGCGACTAGCGACAAATTTAGCGAGTTTTCCCAGTGACGTCGGCGACTTTTGGAGAGTTTTTTGTTAACCTGAAATCCTCTGCTGTCGCTGGGTTTTGTGTACATACAACCTTAGTACTGCATCCGTTCAAACGCTTTGGCATCTCCCGGACCCCCAAGAGTACCTGGCTGTTGGTATGTACCGTAAGTCACGTGACCTTAATAGCAGAAGTGGGTCTGTTCGTGTCCCCGTGATCCAGGCGGAGGATATGATGCCGCATTGAGTGGGTCGGGCCGTTGCTGTGATACGTCAGCATATATATCTATGGATTCACAAATCCTGCTGACTGAAGCATGGAAGTTTGTTCATTCAGTCTGTTTATGGCAGGCCGTTTTAACATAAAATCCGTTTGTCTGACTATCCGTAATTACATTTCAGATATCTAAAACTGCATTTTGACTAGACAAAACTACATTT
>JASGAU010400634.1:0-10336 GCA_030220045.1 Australoheros facetus
AGCCAAAGAGTCTAAACAAATACCAGCAGTGCTGAAAGCAGCCGAACATGAAGATAAATCTTTGAGATGGTTATGAATAATTTTTTCTCTAATGTCTAAATGTCCACTGTAATGTCCACTGTAATGTCTATTACAGTGGATTCTTTTGTCAAAAAATTTTAACCATTCAACTGTCACGCATCATTTACATTATAGTGAAACTGTCATCACCTCTTGATGATCCAGTGTGAAAAAAGAGCCTTCCTCCTGCAGACAAGAAGCAACTCCCATCATTTCCTGTATGTTACACTTTCTAAGGGAATGGCATTGTTGTGTTTTGTCCTTTAGTAAAATCATAGAAGATTTGTCTTCTATGATTTTGTTTGTGTGCTGAACTTTTTCAATCCATCTTGGATGTTTTAATTGCTTCTGAGATTGCCAGTTTTGGATTAAGTCCTACCATCAGTTTTAATTTATAGCTGCAATTATTTGCAAATCTCATTCTGGCAAAGATCAAGCTATCCATTAAAATCATGGATAAAGTAAATTAAAAATGGAAAAAATAATGGAGTCTATCTCAGCTGACATAGGGCGAGAGGCAGGGTACACCCTGTACAGGTTGTCAGCGTGTCACAGGGTGAATACAGAGAGACAGACAACCATTCACACCTATGGGCAATTTAGAGTGACCAATTAACCTAACCCCAGTACCCAGTTCACAATAGAACTTAGAAAATATATTAAATGTTTAAAATGAGGAAATGTACCATTTTAAGAAAAATACTGGCTCATTTTGAATTTGATGGTAAATGGTAAATAAACTAGTTGTTATATAGCGCTTTTCTACTCTGTCTGAGCACTCAAAGCGCTTATTTGATGGCAGCAACATATCAAGGCCAAGTGGTGTGTGGCTCTGGCAGTACCAGAAGCAAAAACGCAGGTATGGGAGGAGTCTGATGAGACCATGGAACAGGACTTTTAGGCCGCCTGAACCGACAATAAGGATAGCAAGTCAAAGTTGTTTCCAGGTATTGGACTTCACCAAGTTTGCCCCTTGTTTCTGTTCATAATTTTAATGGCCAGAATATGTAGGCATAGCCAGGTGTTTAGCCTTGTTGGAAAAAAGGTTGCACAAAGAGAAGAAAACAAATTTATAATATAAACTTTCAGATGCATTTAAAACTGATTTCTAACTGAGACAAAAGGTTACTAAAGTAGTTATCATATAATCTTATTTTCTGGCTGATGGAATGGAGCTCATTCTTCACATATGTGTGATTGAAGCTGGACAGAGCATGCACAAAAATGATAAGAGGCATCTACTCAATAGTCTAGAAGGAGCGGAACTCCAGTAGCTGTAGATAGACCAGTGACTGAAATGTGCATGTTTGTCACAAAATCCACAGCTGAAGGAATACAAAACACATCCATAAACATATAAGATCCATAAATACTAAACACAATTGAGATTCTGCTCACAAATATGTAAAGTGTATTTATTATTGTAGGGTCTTTACCTTACAGTACAAAGCGACTGATGTTGTGATTTGGCACTGTATAAATAAAACTGAATTGAACTGAACAGAACTGAATTGATGCCAGGCCAAGGTGGTCTTAAATATTAAAAAAACAAAAAACCTCTCCTATACAATTCGAGCATAAAGCCGAATCAACACGTCCCTGAAACAGTTTTAACCAAATCTGTAGTAACTAGAAACTGAGTAATCTTATTACTATTCCAGATCTCCCAATTAATATTATAAGATCATTTCTAAACTGATATAAAGACCTACTGTGTAAAAAGAGCATCTATTATTACAATATTGAGTTTTCTGTTAGTAGGAAAGCATATTTCCTGTAAAAGGTTTGTTGGTTATGTGCTGCTGTAGGATTATTCCTTGAGCTTAAATTGAGTTTGGCATTTTGAACTGTAGTGCTAATATATGTTTAGTATGTGTAAAAACGGTCCTATTCATTCATTCATTTATTCATTAACATAACGCCATCTCATGGATCAATTAAAGTTAAAGTGCTACAGTGTCTCTAATGTGGTACTGATCACTTCTGCAATCCTCATCGCTTTTTTTCATTATGGGAAATGGATTTAGTGTTTTTGGGAACTTATTATTCATTTTGACAGCACAATACTCTGTTACCTTTTAACATTTTCATATTGTTTACATTCTTATTTTTATAGACTCTAAGCCCCTCAGTTGCAAAAATGATTCAACCAATTGTTTATACTAAAAATGATCTACAGGAACTTAATATGGATCCAAAATACACCATCGTTGGTATAGTGTTGTAACTGCACTGGTTGTAAACCTCTGTTATAGAAAAGAGTGGAGCACTCAGTCATAACTATGACTTTTATTTGGTATGTTTCATTTAAGGTGGTTATTCCATAAGACATCTATAACTGTAATCCAAAGTAATAAAATACAAACTAAGAAATGATCTGTACATGCTTTCAAAAATGTATTTTGGGCCATTACCATTTATTATGGTAAAGGTTATATTGTATCTAATAACATAAGTTACATTAAATAAAATGTGATTGTTGGTCAACTATTGGAAGTATTGGTGAGTATTATGTGCAATTTTAATAATGTACAAACATTATGTTTTTGTATTTGTTTGTTTTGTGAATGCAAACTATTCAGACAGTATATAAGTTGTACAGAAAAGGCTGCACATATATTTATAATGCTGTTTAGTAAATTCAGTAAATGTGAAAGGATAAAATAATTTGTTTAAACATCATCTTTTGTCACTGATGTAACTGCTAAAATCCCTTCTATGTTTTCTTCCCCTTCCCATCACAACTGTCACACCACAAATAACCCTTTAGAGCAACTCAGCTATTCTTGTTTGTGTTGGATCTTGTAATATTCATTGTAGAAATGGCTGACATATTCTTAAAGTTCTTTAAGATGCAATAAATGAGCACTGTAAGAAAACATACACCATATCTACGCAATAAAATTAAGACAACAGATCACAAGCAATATTATTAAGTAAATGTAGCTATGTAATAAATCAGACCTTTATAGTTATCAATTTAATATGATTAGATTCAAATAGAAAACAAAACACCCCAATGTGGCATAATGGTGGAGAACCCCATGATTGCTGATGGCAACACATAAAGTGACATTGCCACCACGCTGGCCAGCGACTGCAACAGTGGCTCATTGGCCAATCACATTCCGGCCTCTCCTCCTCCTTTTGGTCAGAGTGAACCTCATCCATATAAATATATTCATGTGGTCGTTCTAAGGAATCCAGTTGAAACACTCTATGGAAAAATAGATGTAGCTTTGTAAGTGGTACAGAAAGACAGACTTATGCTGTATAGTAGAAGGCAGTATTGAACACCTACCTGTACATACTGGAATCTTTGCTCCTTGACCCTCTCTGAGTTGCGCTCAAAGGGTACTCTGTACAGTTGCTTCATCTGCATTCTGTTGCGTTTTAGCACACAATCAATGTTGGAAAGGCTGACACTGTTGATGCCTTCAAAATTCACATGGTCTTCAGTGATCTTCTGCTG
Organism: Australoheros facetus; assembly: GCA_030220045.1. NCBI lineage: Eukaryota > Metazoa > Chordata > Actinopteri > Cichliformes > Cichlidae > Australoheros > Australoheros facetus. The sequence goes on from JASGAU010400634.1 coordinate 3,533, forward strand.
TATTTTATGCAGTTTGATTGCATTGTTCTGATGGACCATGTCAACAATGAGGGTCTCTTGGTGTGGAGACAACATAGATGTCCTCCCTCCTTGATATGGCAATCTGGCAATTCCACAAAAAGAACATGCAGTTACAAAAAAATACATGCAGTACTATGCCTACAAGTATATTGAAAAATTTATGTTATGAAACACCTTTGTACTGAGTCATATTCCAAACATGTACGTAATGAAAAAGGAATTACCTGTTTTCCTCTCTGAATCTTCGGACTATGGTATACACAGTGAATCTCCTTAGGTTGGGCTGAACTTGAAGTCCCGCTTCCCTCATTGTCAAACCGTGGACAAGAACATGGTCTATGACAGTAGCCCTTATTTCATCTGAAATAACTGTTCTTTGTCTCATGCCTCCTCTGCCTTTCTGATTGTTTCTGTCCATAGTAAAACCTCAATGACCAGAGCTCCTTGTACAGACTTATATTAGTTTCTTCACATCATTAGCCACATGTGTGATCAATTTTGAGTTGCGGTGTTTATGTGCTTAAGTTGAGACAGCTGTGCTTTCACTGAGTTTGACTTTTGCTACCTGTGCTTACCATTATGCAACCCAGTGCATCACAGTGCAAAATGTGTTTTAGTGGGTGAAAATATGTTTGCAAGTTGTGTCTAACTAGGTGAAAAGTGCTTAAGGTTCTTCCAAAATGGTGACCATTTCAATAAATGGGTTCAGGGCACTGAGCATTTGGTTCAGACAACAGGGTTTTGGCAATTGAGAAAAACTGTAATAGTATAATTGTGTCAACCTGGTGCTCTTCATTTGTGAAGAATTAATATTGGAGTATGAATGTTGGACCCTGTGTACCGGTGTTCTCTGGGCTTTTCTGACCTCTTTTTTGCAGGGTCAGAGAACAAAATCAGGATTACTGTACATGTTTCTTTTCCAGGTGGATGGCGATATTATTGTGACATGGGATGTCACCTTTGGTCTTGTGAGGAAGCAAAGCTCAGGAAGAAGGAATACCTGCAGTCCCGTGCTTTTAGCTCCAACCTGCTTAGGTTAGTCATAGTTGCAGAACACTATAATGAGTTAAATAACTGAGGTATAAAATGTTTGATTAAACAGATTTCTTCCCTATAATTATCACTATTTTAATCTTATGTAACTTCAATATGCTGAGGTCACAAAAACAGGAAAAAAAAACTCCCCTGATGTTTGTCACCATTAGCCAAGATGACACAATAAAATAATCACAATTCTGACTTTGGCTACAGTTCCACAATAACAATTGATAAAATAATAATCGTAATTGATTGTTCCCATATAAAAAATACTTGGAATGGCATAAAAGTCTGCAAAGGTTTTATCCTTGTAACATCTGTAGCATCACCATTACATAAGTCATGAATATTTTTTTGATGATGTAACCTAGTGACAATTAGGTTCATAGCTTAACATCTGAATCTTTAAATATTGGCGCTGTATTTTTTTTGTAATAAATAGACTGAGACTGGAGTTTTATACACACAATGAAACACAGCAAACAGCCAATACCAGTTACTGTTGTCTAATATTTCAGATGTTCTGAGCTTTTTCTCTTGATATTGGTTTCCACAGTGTTGAAATGACTCAGAACATTCTCCCATTCTGCCTGTGGCCTTAAGCCCACTACAGCTCTGTATAAGCAGTGCTTGAATCAGACTAAGCTAAAATATTCTTTAAAAAAGTCTCTCTGCCACAGCCCAAGCTGTACACATGCTTCAAGCTATTATAACAAATGAGCCTCATCTGGCCTGTCACAGGGTAACCCGTGCCCTTAGAGGACTAAATGTGGTAATGACGAATAACACAGGAAGGAAGGACTTCTATTATTATAACATCTTGCCGGCAAAATAGAGGTTGTTTTAGTGGTGATTGTGAGGCCAAGGCTACTGTGGTCCAGTCGTTCATTGATTTACTTTAAATTTAGTTAGATTCAATAGTATGCAGATTTTTCGTATTTTTTTCTAAGGATCAATGTTGTCATTATTTCCATGCTATAAAAAACAAATATACAATGGGCCCGGACATTCAAAATAATTGATTAGTATAAAGTCATGTCATATCAATATTACTGAAATGTTTGATGAACGCTCTGCTCCATGCTGCCACCATCCAGACTGCCAAACCGGATGTGGAAGATTCCAAATCTTTTTATCGTAAGGGGCGATTTGTAGCTTGGTATGTAAGTAAGGAAGCAGAGGGGGAATTTACCACTCTTTCCTTGTTAAGCAGTCTTTGATACACTGTAAACAAACTGGTGTATTGATGATCCTATATTACAGCTTTAGAGGGGGTAATTGGAATGTTTTGTTTTGCTCTTAGGTAAGGAAATCAGTAATCGAGAGAGTTAATTGGTGAATTCTCGTGTGGTTTATTCTGGGGGAGGGGTTTAGGTTTTATAAGTCCGGGTCAATACTCCTGAGAGTAGTGATGAGAAAATGAAGCTTTTGTGAAGCACTGAACCACTTGAACCAATTGTTTCAAAAATGGCTTCAATTATAGACTCCTCTCCTGGAAAAGTGCAATGCATGTAATTACACACACGCATGCACATGCCTTAATGATCTAAAGCATCTTTGCATTGTATGAGGCACACACGTTATGACCGCATATCATGATATCAGGTTCTATTTACAAATAAAAATGAATGAATGTGCGTGTTGTGTTATTGAGCAGTGCTAGGAAAACATGGCATTAACTGGGTGTGCTTGTGTTTTTAATTTAAGGCCATGCACTTTTGCATTAATCTGACAGCATCCGTCATGACGTTGAAAGTACGGGCGAGAGATTGCCAGCAAAGGTTGTCTTTAATTTATAACTCAGCGGTTACTGGTGGCCATAACAACGCTAAAACTGTGCGAGTATGAACCTGGCTGAGTCCTTCACTCGTAACGAGATGAAGTGGTGTCAGTAAATCACCTGAACCAGTCAAGTGATTCATTTTGAGAATGAAACAGTTGCTGCTTTGGACGTCATATGTAACGTAAATTTTTTTGCCCTCAAGCAAGCTTAGAAGTAGTGGTTCTACGGAGTTTTAAGCCCAGGATTCAAAGCTTCAGTTTCATGCTCTCTTCACTACCTGAGCATTAAAGAGGGTGGCATTACAGCCCTAGAGTGTTGGCCCAATAGCCATGGGCATAGCCTTTGAGAGTTTTTCTTTTTTGTTTTTTTGTGTGTCAACTTCTGCCTTAATCTGTGCAGCTTCCCCACTTGAAAAGGATGGATTAATCTACGCAGTTTTGCACAACTGGATTCCACTCAAAAGACCAAACAGTTATTCTCCTTTATCTCCCATTTATTTATCAGTGTCTCAGGAAATTTGCTCATCTAATGGTACATCTGGGAAAAATTTGTGAAGTTGCTTTGCCTTCACATGCTTGTGAATGTCTGCAATGCTGTAAAGTCCATAGAAAACAAGCTGATAGGGTTTGAGGGTGCCTTTGGAGGTTTTGACACGAATCTTCAAGAGGTAATGTTTTGTCTCCACGCAAACCTTCATTCCTCCAACTCCATGGACAACTAGTGTAATCTCCTCGCTTTTGAGGTTCAGTCTGTTAGTAGCCTTGTGTGTTATGTAATTTGTGTCTGAGGTCAAATCGATTAATGTGCCAATCTTTTGTCCAGCATTTGCAGTTACTTCAAGAATCATCATCAACACTGGCAGTTCCTGCAGTGCATTATCCATCAAAAGCTTTGACTGGTTGTTCATGGTGTTAAAGACTCTGGACGCAGTATTTGAAAATACATCTCTGCAATGTTTTGGCCAGTTCAGGTGACAGTTTCCTAAGAAATTCTTCCTGATCCTCTGTGTACTTCCTGCTGCTTCTCTCTTCTTCTGGACCAGTTCGGCTCCTCCTCTGGGCTATGTTGCTTTTCTTACCTTCAACACTTGGGCATAGATGGTAGTGATGCTCCGGATTGTCCCCACTCCTTCAGCTTTGATTCCTGCACAAATAGCCAGGTTTGCAGTATGATTTGTTATCATGAACTTCCAGAATATTGGTGCATGCACCTACCTTCTTGACAGCAGCTCTTCTCTCAGCTAATGTTCGTGTTCTGAACTGTTTGCAAAAGTAGAGTCTTTTCCTATGCTTTCCATTGCCACAGACAACACAGCCCCTTCCTGCTTTGACTGACTTGGTTCTGGCGTGTCTTGGCTCCATTTGGGTCTCCCGTCTACTTGCCTCCTCCTCTCTCAGTTGCTCTAGCTGCTCATAAATATTTTCTTGGTCTTTCAGAAATGCCAGGAGGTGATCAAAACGGTTCTCTGGTACTACAGCATTCCTTTTATCAGCTGCATAAACGAGCCACTCCTTTTTCAGACCTTCAGGACGTTTGGTCTCAATTGACTTTGTCATGAGGGGGTTTTTAATTGCGCCGGTGTCTCCAAGGTCACTGAGGTCCTTAAGTGCTTTTTCAACAGCTTGAATTAAGTCCACTATCCTTCTTGGCTGGTGACCTCTATGTTGCAGAAATTCTCTGTAGCTCCTCCATAATTTCAGTTGCTATGGCTGTCTGGGTTCCATACCGGTTCTCAAGGACATGGAAAATATCATCTGGAGTGTTGTAGGAGGTTAGGCGGAGGTCTCTTGTGATTTTCCCATCTAGACTGTCCAATAGTTGCACCTTTTTTACCTCCTTTGAGCCAGTTGGTGCTCCCTGTTTTTGAAGTGCTTCCCAGTCTCTTTTCCATCTGTAAAAATCACGTTTATTCCCACAAACTTTGGAAGGGATGTTGGTTTCAACCTGATGGTTGGTAGGGAATAATTCGGGGGAAATATGATTTGCTCCTTTTTTCCTCCATCTTCTTTTAGCCTTGCATGAATTAATTCTGCTGTCCTGGAAACCAATTTGGGGACACTGTGTTCCAAACCGCTCAGCCGATCCTGGATCTCCTTCTGAGTGTCACCTCAGGGATCCACCTCTTCCAGTGACAATGAACTTCTTTCGCAGTTTTTAACATCTCCTTCAGGTGACTGAGGGTGAAGTCATATGCTTCCTTTTCCACTCCTGGTTTTATAGTGGCAGCATGCTGCTATTTGAAGCACTATTGATAATTCAGCCTTTCCAAAGGTGTTCCACAGAGTCTCCTGAATTAAATATTTGACCTCTCTTACTCTTGCTTCACAATCACTTGCAGTCTTTTCCAGGTCTGATTGTTGCTGTTCAGTCAGCACAGCTTCCTCGTTGTCACCCAATTTGGACTCCAATTCTGTGATGAGACCAGCTTCCAAGTCATCATTTGCTGCCATGACTTTTTCAGCCTCTATGTTGAGTCTGTTGAAACTATCCTTCAGTTCCTCTTCAGTCATGTCCTCATGCGTCTGAGATATGCTATTGATCAACCGAGTTAATGATCTCTTTGCTGCCATTCTCTCCATCTTCATTTGCTCAAACAGACTTCCCAACAGCTGGTTCTGCCATTTCCCAAATCACTCACTCAGGTGTGAAGCCAAACGAAAGTGTTTCAGCTACTATATCTTCTTTTCTTGTAACCTGATCCTCCAGTTACAGTTAACTTTCCAGCACCGGTTTGTACTGTCAAATTCTGCCTTAATTTGTGCAGCTTCCCCACTTGAAAAGGATGGATTCATCTATGCAGTTTTTCCACAACTGGATTCCACTCAAAAGACCAAACAGTTATTCTCAGTTATAGCACAAATGGTCGCTGGAGTTACAGTAAAAAGCCAGCTGATCAAAGTTCCTTGGACCAGCTGACTCTGCGGTGAGACACTATGTCTTAATCAGCTATTTGCTGCTATTAAGGTCAGGAAACCTGCGATTCAGCAGAGATTGCCTGGCGTTGAAGGATTAATGTGATAGACAGAGTGTAGACTGCAAATTTAAAATTTGTTATCGCGCAGGCTCCACAAACTACCTGCACAGGCATATACAAATTATTCATCCATCAGTGCAATTAGAAGAACAAAACAGGGTAGGCCATCAAGCAGGAGAAACAGGATCAACTCCTCAAAGGCCCTTGTTTTTTCGGATTTCCAATATGTTTTGTTTTATAATTAATATTTTGAGCACTCTATTATATGTTGAGTACATAAAGAAACGTTTGACACAGGGATGCGCGTAATTTGCGGGGGGGATAGGGGNCCCCCAATAAAGTCACATCATTTTGATTTACAAAAAACATCTTACATGAACAATACGTTAATTTTCTTTATTCATTATCAATTTTGGGTAAACTACTAGCATGTTTAATCATTTGTTAAAGTAACCCCCCATCTCCCCACAAAAACGTGGTATCACCCAACCCGCTTTCTCTACCAAGCGGCAGTGTTCGCTTGTGGAAGCAGCTGCTGGGCAGCAGGTGTAGTTTGAAAAAATGAAGACTGCCAAAAAGCGGACAACCCACAATTTTTCATTGTTGGTCCACAACACCCCCTTGTAAAAAAGCGGAAAAATAAAAATGAGGTAAATGTATGTGTATTGTTAGCTGATGATTTAATAACTATGCCGCTGTGTACCAGACAAACTATGAATACCGGTTCAGGTATTTTAGCTCCATTAGACCTGCTACTCCTAATCTGACAATGAGTCAAAGAAAAAGAAGATAAAAGTGGTTATTTGCACACATGCGGCACAGTGCAATACCTGTAATATGTAATAAACTAAATTCATTATACAAGTATATAGTTTTACTCAAGTGAACACACACATAACATTTTATGTATTTAGTTATTAATAACTAATATTAGTACTGATAACAGGACTGAAGATGAGAGTCCCAGAAAGGTCCAGGATGAGACTCG
>JASGAU010400639.1:0-11150 GCA_030220045.1 Australoheros facetus
ACTTACCGACTGTCTTTAAAGCACTTTGAAAAGTTTTTTTTTTTATCCCAACATTTTTATCCGTCTCCCTCTTCCGTTTTCTGTTTATTGCCCCGGAGAGGTTTCTTTTTTGCCTCTCCATCTTTAGCTACCTGTCCTCACATGATAGCACGATTCAAATGGAAACAGTCGCGACTGAGCGTGTTCTAGAAAGCTTGCGCTGGAGCGCCTTTTGTGAGTGGGTGTGTGTGTGTGTAGGTGTTTGGGGGCTGGGCGCGACAGTAGGAGGGGAAGTGAAGGAGGGCAGGGGCGCCTAATCAGCGCCGCGCCTCTGTTATTGATCATATCATATGCACAGCTGTTAAATATAGAAAATGCAACTAGAAAAATATTTTCCCCACATCACTTTGGCGCCCCCCTCTTGTGCGGCGCCCCTATGCATTGCATATAGTGCATACCCCCTTTTTGCGCCACTGCTCTCTTGGCACCCTATCATATGCCTTCTCTAGATCCACAAAGACACAGTGCAACTCCTTTTGGCTTTCTCTATCAACACTCTCAAAGCAAACAGCGTATCTGTGGTGCTCATTTTCAGCATGAAACCATACTGCTGCTCACTGATCATCGCCTGTTTTCTTAACCTAGCTTCAACAACTCTTTCCCACAGCTCCGTGGTATGGCTCATCAACTTTGCCCTTCTGTAGTTACTAAAGTTCTGCATATAACCCTTGTTCTTGGAAATGTGTTCTTGATTGTGTTAAACAATCCTGTCAAAAAAATCCACTGTCCTTTCTCCTAGACATCTCCATACCTCCACAGGTATGTTATCTGGACCAACTGCTTTTCTACTCTTCATCCTCTTCATAGCTGACCTCATTTCCTCATTACTAATTCTCTTCACTTACTGATTCACTTACTGTCCTCCATCCATTCTCTCTCTCATTTTCTCCATCCATCCATCCATCCATCCATCCATCCATCCATCCATCCATCCATCCATTTTCTTACACTTATCGGGGGATGGGCCGCAGCGGCAGCAGTCTAAGCAGAGAAGCTCAGACGTTCTTCTCCCTTGCCACCTCTTCTCGCTCATCTGGGGGGACACTGAGGCATTTCCAGGCCAGCTGAGAGACATAATCCCTCCAGTATGTCCTGGGTCTGCCCCAGGCCATTCATCTACCCGGAACACCTCACCCAAGAGGAGTCCAGGAGGCATCCTATTCAGACGCCCAAACCACCTCAACTGGCGCTTTTTGATGTGGAGGAGCAGTGGCTCTACTTTGAGACCCTACCTTCAAAGGAAGCTAATTTCTGCTTCTTGTATCCTTGATCTCTTTCTTTCAGTCACTACCCAAAGCTTGACCGTAGATGAAGGTAGGGACATAGATTGACATAGATTGAAATCAACACCTTCTTTTTCACACCTAGAAATTCTGTCCATAAAAATTACAAACAGAATCGATGGCAAAGCCCTGGCGGAGTCCAACACCCACTGGAAATGAGTCCAACTTATTGCTGGCAATGGGGACCAAGCTCTCGCTGCAGCTGTCTGTACAGGGACTGAATAACCCGCAACAATGGGCCAGACACCCCATACTCCCACAGCACCCCCACAGGATAGCCTGAGGGACGCGGTCATATGCTTTCTCCAAGTCCACAAAACACATTTAGACTGGATGGGCAAACTCCCACGCACACTTGAGTATCCTCGAGAGGATAAAGAGCTGGTTCAGTGTTCCGTGACAGGACAAAAACAGCATTGCTCCTCTTTGAATCTGAGGTCCGACTAAGAGACGGACCCCTGGCATAGAATTTTCCCGGGAGGCTAGGAGTGTGATCCGCTGATAGTTGGAGCACCCTCTGGTCCCCCTTCTTAAAGATGGGGACCACCACCCCAGTCTGCCAATCCAGTGTCACTACCCCAGATCTCCACACGATGTTGCAGAGGCGGGTCAACCAAGACAGCCCTACAACATCCAGAGCCTTCAGGAACTCAGGGTGAATCAGGTCCACCCCAGGGGCCCTGCCATCAAGGAGTTGTTTAACCACCTCAGTGACCTCACTCCCAGTGATGGGCAAGTCATCCCCCTCATCCCCAGACTTTCCCACTACTCCCACTACAGAAAGCATGTCAGTGGGATAAAGAAGGTCCTCGAAATATTCCTTCCACCTCCTGACTATGAATGACACTGATGTCAGTAACGCATTACTTAGTAACACGTTACTTTAATCATTCATTTTCCTTACTAAAAAGATATATTTTTGCTTTCTTCTTGTGTCTCGGGGAGTGACGTCTGGCCGATGCGACAATTAAGTCCCGTTTTGAGCATGAGGACAATAATAGCACACAGCAACACAAATGTAAACAATGGAGGGAGGAGAGAGATGCGCATTTCCTGACTGGAAATACAGGCACTATTTTGAGCTGAGCTGAGCTGAGTTGAGTTGAGTTGAGTGTTTATATCACTTTATGGAAAAATACAATGCAAATTCAAAACTACGGACTTTCCCATCAGCCTCTGACAAACTTAGCTTTTAATGGTAAGTAAATAATTTTAGCATGCATATCAAATGAAGTTAAGATGAGCATAGGAAGCATTATACAGTAATTTATTTATTTTTGCTCAGTGCTACTGTTGTTAGTTGTGTTCTTTGTATCACTTTATTAACACTCAGTTTTTCACAAGCGAAATCAGTGGGAGCTGAAACCTCTTTGTATTCCCGGCCTTCCACAGTCCATAACATGTCAATTATCCCTGATTACTGCACACTGTGAGGGTTGCACCCCCGGTTATGCTATTATAAAATCTCTCTAAATACCAGGAGGCTTTTCCCCCACTGCAATTACACTGTTCATTCATTAGATATGAAGCTCTAGAGTCACTTTATAGCCTCTCTATCCATCTCACACTACTTCATGATGCCTTACATCTTCCTAACCCCATACTGTGATGGTGGTGCTGGTCTCCTAGCAACCAGCCTTCTCAGAGGAGGTGACAGCATTTGAGTGGGCACCCTCACCTCGACACATTCACCCCCCTCTCACCTCCAACACCCCCACCACCCCCCTCCAATTCACCAACCGGATGCTCTTCAAGGCAAGTAAACACACCTCACTCTGTGCTGCAGTATGAAGTTCAGCGTATTAGTATGATAATGAGCCTGAATGATCAGCTCACTTCCATTCATGTTTGAAGCAAGGAACCACTACATGAGTGCCTCTGGTAAAACAGGGCATAATATGGTTTATTGTTGTTTATATCTAACTCCATTTACTATTTATCCACTTAACAATTTCTTGTTTCATGTTTTAAAGGCTGTGTTGTTTATATACACACTGCTCAAAAAAAGTTAAAGGAACACTTTGAAAGCATATCAGATCTCAATAGGGGAAAAATCATGCTGGATATCTATACTGATATGGACCGGGTAATGTGTTAGAAGCAAAAGGATGCCACATCCTTTGATGGAAATTTAAATGATCAACCTACAGTCAAAGGCACCTTGAAAATCAAAGTGAATAAATGATGCAGCAGGCTAGTCCATTTTGGCAAAATTTCACAGCAACAACTCAAAATGGTACTTAGTAGTTTGTACACCCCCCACATGCTTATATGCATGTGAGACAACATTGGGGCTCCTAATGAGATGACGGACAGTGTCCTGTGGGATCTCCACCCAGATCTGGACCAGGGCATCACTGAGCTCCTGGACAGTCTGAGGTGCAACCTGGTTGCATGGATGGACTGAAACATAATGTCCCAGAGGTGTTGTATTAGAGTTACATCAGAAGAGTTTGGGGGCCAGGCAGTGGGATCAATTTCTTCATCCTCCAGGAACTGCCTGCAGAGTCTCACCACACAAGGCACCAGGAGGAACCCAGGACCCACTGAACCTGCGTAGGGTCTGACAATGGGTCCAAGGACTTCATCCTGATACCTAATGGCAGTCAGGGTGCTTTTGCCTAGCCTGTAGAAGTGTCTCCCTCCATCCCCAGACCATCACTGACCCACCACCAATCCGGTCATGCTGGACGATGTTACAGGCAGTATAACATTCTCCACGGCTTCTCCAGACCCTTTCACATCTGTCACATGTGCTCAGGGTGAATCTGCTCTCATCTGTGAAAAGCACAGGACACCAGTTTTGGACCTGCCAACTCTGGTATACCAACTGGGCTCCATGGTGCCAGACAGTGAGTACAGGGCCGACTGGAGGATGTCAGGCCGCCCTCATGAAGTCCATTTCTGATTGGTTGCTCCAGTGGCTGCTGGAGGTCATTTTGTAGCTCTGGCAGCTCATCGAGTTCTTCCTTGCACAAAGGAGTAGATACCATCCTGATGATGGGTTAAGGACCTTCTACATCCCTGTCCAGCTCTCTTAGAGTAAGAGCCTGTATCTGGAAAACTCCTCCATGCTCTTGAGACTGTGCTGAGAGACACAGCAAACCTTCTGGCAATGGCACGTATTGATGTGCCATCCTGGAGGAGTTGGACAACCTGTGCAACCTCTGTAGAGTCCAGGTATCACCTCATGTTACCAGTAGTGACAGTGACTCTAGCCAAATGTAGAAGTAGTGAAAAAATAGTCAGAAAGATGAGGAGGAAAAAATGTGAGCTCATTCCTGTTTTGGGGGTTGTCTCATTGTTGCCCCTCTAGTGCATCTGCTGTTAATTTCATTAACACCAAAGCATCTGAAACACAAGGTACACAAATGAAATCAAAGAGTTACAAACAGTAATAGGTTGGAATAAGTGAGAGGTGACACCTGATTGATATCAAGAATTAAAAACATCACTAAGTAAATAAGAGATGCTTATTGCTCATTACTTTCAAATAATTCACCAAGTCCATGTCAAATGTATAAATGTTAAAATTCCACTGTGCCAAGAGAGGAATTGTGGCATTAATAAATGGATTTCGCACCTAACTCTCTGCAGCAACAGCTGATTGGAGAGCTCTGCCTAGTGAACTAAACAGATCTGACATACTGAAGATGGACTTTCCATGATGTGCTGGCTACAGTGTTTGCTCTTCACTTGAATTCTGAGATTTATATCAGTATTGGTATTCAGAGTTTTAATAGTGTGATAACAATAAAAAAAAACAGGATTTCCCAGTTATAGTTAAATCATTTACATTTATTTTTGTACAAAAAAAATTAACCTGCCTCATCTTGAGCAACTGGGCTGTTTTACTTGTCAGATTTGAATTAAGTGTATGATTCAAGGCTTCTGCAGCAGTAAATTTTACTACTCCAGGTCTGGAATCTATGGTTCACCACAAAACATTGCAACAAAAGTGAAAAGTTACATATAAAATCAAAACTTATAGCATTGAAAGACGTACATGTTTCTGGGGTCCTAAATGGCCCCACACACCAGGTGCCCAACTCCTGAAATAAATAAATTATACTTTGTGGTTAATACTTTGGTAAGTCATACAAGTTAAATAACATTGGCCCATACATTGTCAATGTGTTATAGGAAAGAAGAATCTATATATATAAAGTTGACATTACTGGTCTTTATGAGCTACTTTTTACACAAAACAAAGCAAAACAATAGCATCAAAATCCCAACTGTTTGAAAATCCTTAAACTGTGATTTGATCCCCAGTGGACCCATTTTTTCCTGTCCTAAAACTGAAAAATGCTTAAAATAGTCAAAATTAGACAAATTGGGGTAGTTATTTGTCGATTTACGGTAGCATAGGCTTATTAGGACATGATTACTCTTGCATGACTACCTTATGAGGTTGTGGATGTAAATCATGTCCCGCTGCGCTCACATTTTGGGATGGCTGCAGCCTGGAGCGACACTGATAAAAAATGACGTGAGTGGTTGACGATACTAAATGGCAGCGCTTGAAATAGCTTACCTGCCAGCCTGCTCACCCACTTGCTGATGCGCGCACGACCACATCAGAAGTGTTTCAGCACCGCGGTGCGCTGGACAGCTCCTCCAATTGCTTTCATTTCCAGGATTTGCATCTACTGGACAAAAGCGAGTTTTTATTTGCAGAATACATTTTGTTACTTTAATGAACGCAAATTTTCAAGTCACAGTGGAAGAGATGAATATTGAAAGACCATCAAATGTCTCCTTTTTTGATTTCATTGGAGGAGTTCAACTTCTTCAAGGGGAGAATACCAGGACAGTCATGCCTGTCATCTTGATCGGTATCTGTGTGTCCGGAGCGGTTGGGAATTTGCTCGTTTTGCTGATTTTCATCCGTGACTTCAGGAACGGAAAGGGCTCTGAGGTAAAAGCACTTCTCGCGTCTTTGGCTTCCACGGACTTGGTGATCCTGTTACTGTGCGCCCCGGTGCGCGCCATCACTTACTATAAGCAGACCTGGACCTTGGGGAGTTTTGTGTGCAGCACCACAGACTGGTTCCAGCACTCGTGCGTGGTTGCAAAAACTTTAATGCTTGCATTTACCACCAGAGCCAAACACACTTTGATTACCAGTAACGCCACGGGACCCCTGCACAACCCGACGTGGATTCACGGAGCCCTGGCGTTCATTTGGATAGTGTCCATGATGTTTCCCATTCCTCAAATGCTTTTTGCCTCTATGTTACCGTATGGCCGCGATACTATTTGCGTCTCCGAGATGCCAGTGTGTGCGTCTGACTTCATGAGTTTATTCTACAAGATTTATCCGACTGTAACCTTTGTGGTGCCAGTCATCTACACAGTTGCCTACTACACCAAAACGCTGCACACTGCGGTTAACCACGAACCAAGACCGCAGCACCAGAGCAAGGTTATCCTGGTTTTATTGTGTCTAAGCGGCGCCCTCGGGCTCATGCTGCTGCCAGAGTGGGGAACATTCACCTGGATCAGACTCGGCTACTCCAGACCTCCCGTGGGTTTAATGATGTTTGCGCAAGTCCTCCTTTACGCATGCAGCTCTTTGTCACCGGTCATCTTGATGACCATGTACGACGATGTTCGTCAAGGACTGATCAGTATCTGGTTCATCGGGACCTGCAGAAGCAAGAAGCGCGTCCCCCGTAAAAAATGTCCAAAAACGGAGGGGAACGGAGCAGAGGTCGGGGCAAACGCGGTCACCAACGCGATCTCTCCAGGGAACGAGAAGACGTTCCCAGATGTGGAACACTTTTGGACAGGGCGCAGGAATACGCACGTGGAAGAGGACCAGGATCCGGTTCCATGGGAGAGAGAAGAAAAAATGTTATAATCCGATGTTAACGTTTCTTTTTAGCAGAACATTTCTGCTTGTTCTGGACTGGTTGCTAGTTGGTTGACCAACAACGCAGACCCTGGTGGAAAGTCTGTAGTGGCCTGTTTGCTGTCGTGAGCTTGACTAGATGTAAAATAAACTCATACAGTATGTTTTGGTGTTACATATGTTTCTATTCTATTGATTTGAATCCGTCTTTTTGCCTGCAGTTTTGCTACACTGTCACTTAGGACATGTTTATTATGTAGCAGAGGAGATTTGTACAGATAAAAAGCCAGTTGTAAATATTCAGAAAATTCAAGTTGTGATTGTGTACATGTGATGCATATCATGGATATTAAAAAGTTCTCAAATATGAATCACTCTGAGGTTTTTTTCCTAAAACACCCACCCCACCTTAATCACGGATAAAATACAATTCGACCATCAAATCTCTCCATTTAATTCAAAAGGTTTTGACATGCCATGCTCCGTACAAATAGATCATTCCTCCATATTAAATTCACAACTAATCCAGCATAATTTAGGTCAAGTGAATAATGACATTTCACTGAAAGCAGCATTCACCTTTAGTAAGAAGTAGTGTGTACGCTGGAAACTCAAAGACCTTTTTTCTCCAGTATGACTCAACAAAGTCATAAAAAAGTGGAATATTTCCCTCAAAATTTTTGTGTGAAGTACCTGAAAATGAATACTCAACTAAAAATACATGAAAATTATACTCCACAGGCTGATTTTAAAATTATTTCTGATGTATTTGTCAAAAAAAAACATTAAGAACTTAATGCCAAATAAGCAAAGGATGATTGTCAATATACAAAACAGTTGTAATTAACAGTATATAAACATTGTGTAAATGGTTTATAACACACTGCAAATGTACATAATTTGAAAGGGAAAACCAACATAAAGCATCTCTGTAAGGTGTTGGGCCACCGCATGCCACCAGAACAGCTTCAGTGTAGCTTGGTATTGACACGCCAAGTCTCTGGGACTCTACAGCAGGGATGAAGCACCATTCTTCCAAAATATATAATTTTGTGTTTTGATGAATGTGTTAGAGCGCTGTCAAACTGATGAGTCCAAAATCTCTCATATCTGTTCAATTGGATTGAGGTCTGGTGACTTGGAAGGCTGTAGCGAGCCACTAACCAGAGTGGCAACCTCCGGGACTAAAAAATAAATGAAGCCCCATGAAACTGGCTCCAAAAGTCAAATATTACCTGTAGATTTCCCTATTCAAATTCCCCACTTTTTAGCATTAAAAGCATCTTTACAGTTTTGTACAAAAAAAATAAATAAAAGGTTTTTGGCCTCTGTGGACACTTTCCACCTTAATAGCAACTCCAAGGAGGTGTGCAGAAACAGCCAGCTGGCTTTGATCTGAGCTTACAAGACTTCACCTCAGCTAACTGAGGCCACTGTACCGATATAGGTCCCATGTGCTTGTGTTGTTGTCATTTATTTTATTTATTTTTTTGGGAGTGTTTATTATTTACCTATCCAACAAATCATGGGTTGTTGTGTGGTACAGACCAGAAGTGAAATTTTGTAGCACTTTCTATCACTGCTCAGTAATGATGTAATAATGTAATGTGGTAATAGGATTATAAGGTAGCAATAAGGAGGTAATAATATGAAAAGCATGTTAATACTACTTAATTACCAGAGCATCATCCAAGTGATAACCCCTTATATCAACAATGGCTATAGCTGAGTAATATTAAATTGAAAGAGCCTGTTTAACCTCATTTCTCTCCCCTCCTTTTAATTGCCTCTTTTATTTATTTATTTATTTACCACTTTCCCCTTTCAAAATAAAGCCATTGACCTTCACAAAAAAACATCATGAAACATCAAAAAACAAAGAAACTATAAACTGTTCAAGCATTATGGACCACAGTAAAGATATAATCTCATGACAAGATTAGACGACTAAAAGTGTATTTTCTGCTATATTATCTAATGTTTATCCAATTAGATTGGCGTCAAGGTATTTGCTGTAGTCGAGAAGTTTGAAGGAAGAACAGGCAGCACAGTGAAAAAAAAAAAATATATATATATATATACACACACACACACACACAAGACATTACTTGGTTATTACTTTGTAATTACTGCAAGTGGTAATAACTTATTACCTTCTTGTTGCTGCCTTATTACTCCATTATTGCCACCTTATTACTGAGCTGTAATAAAAAATGCAACCAGAAATTTTAATGTTTTATTATTTTATTTCTTAGCACTAACTAGATAATGCCTGTGTCTGAGCATTGCACCCTTACAGTTTGTGGTTTCAGCTTGCTACCAAAACACTAAAGTTGAGTTTGCAAAACCAGTGGGTGATGCTACAGTGCCTATGTTGATCTGCTGTACTGCCTATGGACTCACCTCATTATGATAATCAACAAACCATTCATTGGCTGAATGGGGGCATTGCCAGCATGGATAAAATCCTTCCCATCAGTGTAGAAATATTTAATCTCAGGAGGTGGTCACGGATAAATAGGGGGCTGGAGGCTACACCCTGGACAAGAATATGCAGAGTCCACACACGAAGGCCCCAGCTGGCCACTGAATTTGAACTGAGAACCTTCTTAGTTGTCACTGAACGATATTAAATGAAGAAAAAAAAATCTCAAATCTGTGTTTTGCCCGGTGAGACCAAAGAAAAGTTTACTTTTTAAATTTAAATTATTTGCTCCATACAGTTCTTAAACAGCCTGATTTAAAGGATCCTATTTAAAATGTTTATTTCTTTATATCTAAAAGGTGACTAAATAAATAGCTGTAGGTTGATCATCATTCAGATTTTTAAAACTCTCAAATGCCATTGCTGATATGGTGACTTCACATTTATTTGGTTCATGAAGATCTCTACCCCACACCAAAACAGAGCCACCAAATCCCCTCACTGTGGGGCTCAAGTTTCTCCTCTAATTTGCAACATTTTGTACATGTGGCCTGAAAAGATTATTGTAAAGTATAACACATGGATAGCATGAATAATTCACCTGCAGCTCCAGGGCCATTTTGCATGTTTTATTTTTCCCTGAGGCTCAGTGAACTACCCAATCTGTCACAGGAAAGCATGGATGTCAGTACCCGTGCCTGATACGCTGTTCATATGTCGAAAGCTATTTGGTTGAAAATAGGCTTGAACAGCAAAGCTAACTATCAGAAGTCCAGTTGTGTAGAAGTCTATGAGAAATCAGCTCTTCAGTTCCCTGATGATCTTCTTATTGAAAACAACAGGTTGTTTATTTAGTAAATTATGGCCCCCAATAAAAAAAGGGTCGATAAAGACAAAAATACTGTAGGGCAGGCTTACCATGTGACTGACCAACCATTTGAGCATCCATTATACCTCAATTTGAGATTCACCCCTTGCTCATTATGTCCTGTTTCAAAACATCAAGATGAAGATAACCCAAGCAGAACCTATTCAAGATGAGACTGACCTAGCCTGTTACTAACTACTGACCACAACTAGCTATGACCATATTTTATATAATCTATGATCTTAATGGCAATCACCATCTTGCTTTTTTGTGGCCAGAAGTGACCATGTTTAGATAAGAGAGCTAAGTTATCAGCTGTAGCTAGCTAGCATGGTTAGCAAGGTTAGCACGCACTGAGTAAATAGGATTTATTGGGGGCTGCAGCGAGGCTGCGGGCACCCATAGTGATTCTAGGTTTTTGTTTTTCTTATTTTATCATCATCATCAACTTTTTCCCCTCCAATAGGAGTCTACGGCAGCCCTTAGAACCATCTGGTCAAAAGTTGTGAAATTTGGCACACTTTTCACCAAGCTATGCACCACTACTTTGAGCACTCTTACACCACCATTGGGGCAAATTCTGGAAATTGATTTGTGAAGAAAGTCTAGTTAAATCTAGATCTAGCTGAGTTCGAACCCCTCGCTCAGGGAATTTGGAAATGTGTGTGTGTGTGGGGG
>JASGAU010400640.1:0-18629 GCA_030220045.1 Australoheros facetus
TTTTTTTTTTTTTTTTTTTGATTTTGTAGAGGCTTTTGCAAGCACACTTTACTGTGTAAACAGAAATAAATCGATACTTGCTCTGCGTCAAAGCAAACAGTTAAGGAACAATTGAACCGGTGCCCCTCAGACTGAGACAAATGGCTCTAATCTATGAGTGATTGGACCTCTTGCTGCCTCGCCCTTCGCTGCCTTACATTTCTCCCTTCCTCCTGTTGCCACCAAATTGAAATTTAAATGAGCCTCGGTGGAACGACAGCAAACAATATTTGTCTGCCAAATTATCTTGTAGACACTTTTGACGCAGGCATTATAAAAGCTAAGAGGAGATCAAATGGAAGCTTAACACCACATATCCATATTAGCTGCCTGGAGATTCTTGTTTGAACATTCAGGTGTATTTTTGCTTCATTATCATTTTATTCCCTGTTGACATCACAGCTGATGCCGGCACAAATTGACTCGGTGAGAGTCTGGCAGTCCAGTACTTTAGAACAAAAAGGGATATAGAACCCAATTATAGATATAGATGTCTGGTTTTATTTTTAACAATATGCCCTGAAAGCTGGGTAAGTGGTCTTTGTTCTGCTTCATTGCCAAGAATATTCTTTGTAGTTCTGATTTTACATTTGCGGAGATAGGAGATCTTTTTTTCTAAATTTTTCTTCTCCATGTATGGTCTGGGTTTATGGCCAATGTAAGAGGAAGTGTAGCTTGTCCTGACAGGTGCAGAGTACCTTATTTTAAATTTCTCCATCATAATTATTAACTTTAGCTGCACTCAGCATGACAAAAAAGTGGAATTTTGAAATTCCACTTCCATAATTTGCAACTATATTCAAGCACAGTTAATTTGTCCAAAGTCTTTTTGTGATGGCTTGACCTTGTATTCTTCCTTTTTTCCCTATTTGATCACTTATTCTTTCTTCTGCTGTAATTTTTTTTCAGGCAAATGTAAAAAAAAAAGCTAATTTATTTGTAAAATCAAAACAGTCATGCAGTTTCTCTACAAAAATTGTGTTTTATTGGCAGGAACAGCTGGAAAGAGTACTGTGAGGGACAGATGAAGACATTACCTGCAGTAGCACCAGGTATCTTTATCCCTGTTAGTGGGGATGCTATTTTGTCAGAATTGGTGTGTTCTTGCATATATACATAAGCAACACTGTTATATGTAGAGAAAATAGGCCAAAACCTAGTTAAAGAGCTCATGTTAATCAAAAGCACAGGCTATAATTAAAAATCTGAGACATTAGTGGTACACCCTTAAAGTTTTTGTTGGTATGCTGTGGTGAATTGTTATGCGAAGTGTGTATTGCTGTTTTCATCACTGACTGGAAAATAAAAAAATCAAATGAATACAAGCAAATGGAAAATCCTGAGTAGTGCACATGAGATTTACTGTACATTCCTTAGTTAGATTTCAATTGCAAACGCATACAATCTGCAGTCTTCTCTGTTAAAGAAAAATGATGTTCAGCGGTCCAAAACAAGATTGTTTTTTCACCTCATTGTGCTTTATGGAAGTAGTCAAGAACGTTTTTGTTTTCTATGATGTCTGTCCCAATNCTGTGTGGGAGAGTGGTGATTAAATAACTTGTTTGACTTTATGATGTGACAGTCTTTGGAAAGACCTAAACCATGATCAGGATGCAGGATGCAGGATGACCTCAATCTCTCACTCATCATGAGCTCCCCCATTCACATTTCACTTTGAGCATCACACAAATTGCTTGTATTTCCTCTCTGATGTAGACATGACACATTCCCATTATATACAGTATTTACACAAATTAACAAGAAAAAGCCCCCTGAATATATGAGTGAGTAAACACAACAAATGCAAATTCTTCCACAGAGGGGAACTTTTAAGAAATTAACATCCAGTCACATTTGTAAAAAGTGGGCAATAAAACGCCAAACAGTGACGCAGTCAGGAACAACCTGACTTTCCAATATTTCCATTGTTTATCTAAAGTTGTCTGCAATAGCTCTTAAAATGGTCTAAAAAATGTAGTTCATTGAACAGTTTCCGATGCAGACAACCAATAAACAATGCACTGTTTTGCTCCAAATCCTCATCCAGCAAATCTCTTGGCTATGCAGAGCCCCACATGCCTAAGAGTGCAACCTGATTAGTCAGCCAGTGAAATGAACCTTTTAGTGATGCTGGAGACTTTTCGGTCTTCAGCCTGTGGCAGGAATGCTGTGTGGTTTGCGAGCAATCGATGGTTTGTTGCAAACCTAGAGAGGTTTTTATGCTACAAGTAAGCATTTATCTATTTGCATTGTTGCTAAAGACTTGAAGAAGTCATGGTTTGACATCTTCAAGTTAAATAAGTAAAAAAACAAAAAACAAAGCCAGATTAATGAAAACTGTCTTTTTTTTTTTTTGCATTTTGAAGTTTTGAAATTTTAGGAAACAAAGTACAAAAAAGAAAAAGAGAAAATTTTGGACTTTAGCCTGGTTTTTGTGTATGTTAACTGTGACCATTCATTGTGGTGAATAGAGTGACCCTTCCCCACCAAAGCCTAGATTTTACTCTTTTGTAGACACAAACACCTGGAGACCCAACTGCAAAGCAGTCATTCCTGTTAGACTTCCTTGAAGCCGCATGTGTAGCTGCTGCATTGTAATGTATATTCTCAGTGGATGAATCCATGTGTTCACAAGAAACAGGCAGGAATGTGGATGTCCGTGAGGACCCTTGTGCTTACAGACTGATCATTAAAATTCATGTCACTCGGCCCTGAGTGGTCCCTAGCAGACTCAAAAAGTATAATCCTGATTTAAGGGGACTAGTGGACTTAAACCATGCCTGCAACATGCACTCACAGCATAACAGAGACCCCAGATACCCTCACTCTAGGAGTCAAGGGTTATTGTTTGATATGCTAATGATAGAGCACATTTTAAAAGTTTGATGGTTCTGACACATGTCAAGATTCTCTTAAGAGGCAAACACACAAACAAGCAGTCACAACATGAACTGCTGTGATGTGCATAGGTCAGTTTGAAATTCAAATCAAACAAAGCTTCATGCAAATGAAGTCTAATTATACATCCCACTTGCAGATTGCCCTAGACACGCCAGCAGCTGTAAACCCTATTTCATGCATGGATGTGCACATGCAATACATATACAAGACATCTGCATAAACAGCATGTGCTGTGTGGTCTTCTGTATTGCCTTCTGCTGTAGAACCTGTCAGCTGCTGTCAGGCACCAGGTTTTAGAGCAGTGGAAGGTTGTAAAAGAGTGGGGAACCCGCTGTGGTAGTGTTGTGTATTCTTAGAATGGCTGTCTCTTTTCTCTGTGTAAAGACCTCAGGTCTTCTGTGAACCTCCACCACCTGCCCATCCCTGCTCAAACCCCTTGCTCTGCTCTTGCATTCTCTCTGTCTCTGTCCTCCCCTCCTATTGAGCATGAAAGAACCCTGTTTCTTTCTCTACTTTCCATTTGGCCTTCCTTTCCTTCTGTCAGGCAGTGAGATGCAAGTTCAACCTCAAGCAGTGACCCGAGGAAAGGTTGCTGCATTCCTGACAACATTAGAGAGCACATAAGGCAGTCAGTCAGAGGGATTGCCAAGTAGGGATGAAATAGCATGTCACGTACTGTGTATGGGGCGAGAAAAAGATGACAAAGACAGCAAAGAGGATGGGGGGTATGGGGTGAAAAGGAGGCACATGAAAAGAAAAATGTACAGCATGTTTGCCTCCGTGCAGTTGAGTTGCTGCTGTTGAAGTCTGGTAATAAAGCTCCAGAGATTCTCTTCAGTGAAACAATATTAGAGTTTGCTGGCTGTCTTACATCTTGCTCATCTTTCTCTCTCTCTCTCTCTCTCAGTTTTTTTTTTCCTTTGGCAACAACTAGCAACACATTGCACTGCATAATTGTAACAATTCGGCGTCCTACATACTAGAAGTAAAATTATTAGTTAGTTGGGGAACTGTATGCCAATGGGAAATATAAAAAAAGACTAATTTTGGACCTTTTGTCATGTTTGTAACATCTGTATAGTGACTGCCCGCTTTGAGGTTTTTCCATATCAGTGATGGTGTTGGTAGATGTTGCAGAAAAAAAAAATGTGTTTGAGAAGAAATGAATGTGAAACCACTGATGAAAAGAAGACAGGTTGCTCAAAGTATATTGTTGCAGATTTCTACCACTAGAGGCTGAGTTTTTGAATAAATGTAAATAAGCAGACGCTCTCAATGATTGCAGTTGGTTCCATGGCTCTTGATAATGAGCCCATATCTTGTCTTTTTCTACTTCAAAACACTCTAATCATTTCATCAGCCGCTCTTCTTTTGCTCAACTGCTCATCACAACCTCTTCATCCCCTCTCCTCTTGGCTCCACATTTTCAGCACTGATGAATTTTCTGCTGCAACAAAGCACTTGTTTACACTTCTGTCAGCATCTGGTTTCTTTAATGCAACTTTAATTTCAGCCACCCACTTGTGTGGACCGTTTTCTGTGCCGCCTGACAAAGTCCAACAAACTTTTGATTTTCAAACTACAGAATTAGCCTTTGTGGCATGGTTTGTGGTGCATTTTAAATGAAATTACACTGTTGTGAGTTATCCATTGTTTTCACTCACATAACATGCCAGACAGCACTGGACACCTTGCTAATACACTGGTGGACCTCTGTTTGCCTTCAGAACTGCTTTAATTCTTCATGGCATAGTTTCAACAAGTTGCTGGAAGCATTCCTCAGCGACTTTGTTCATATTGACATGACAGGATCACACAGTTGCTGCAGATTTCCAAGTTGTACATCCACAATGTAAATCTCTTGTTCCACATCCACCACATCCCAGAGGGGCTGTATTTAATTGAGATCTGTGGAGGCCATTTGAGTACACTGTGCTTATTGCCATGTTCAAGAAACCAGTTTGAGAGGATTTGAGCTTTGTGACACACACGTTATCCTAGAAGCAGCCATCTAAAGATGGATACACTGTTGTCATAAAGGGATGGACATAGTCAGCAACAATACTCAGGTAGGCTGTAGCATTTAAACAATGCTAAGGGACCCAAAGAGCACCAGGAAAATATCATCACACCATTAAACCACCACCAGCATCCTGAACCATTGATACAAGGTGGTATAGATGCAGGCTTTTATGTCATTTATGCCAAATTCTGTCCCTATCATCCAAACGTCAAAGCAGAAATCATGACTCATCAGACTAGGTAATATTTTTCCAGTCTTCTATTATCCAGTTTTGTGAGCCCTTGTGATCTGTAGCCTCAGTCTCCTGTTCTTAACTGACAGGAGTGGCATACTGCTGCTGTAGTCCATCTGCTTCATCGTTTGACATGCTGTGCATTCAGAGATGCTCTGCTACATACTTTGGTTGTAATGAGTGGTTATTTGAGTTACTGTTGACTTCCTATCAGCTTGGCACAATCTGGCCAGTTTCCTCTGAACAAGGTATTTTCACCCACAGAACTGATGCTCACTGGATATTTTCTCTTTTTTGGACCGTTCTCTGTCAGCCCTAGATGGTCGTGTGAGAAATTCCAAGTCACTGCACACCAGCAATTTCTGACATACTGAGACCAACCTGTCTGGCTTTCTTCCCAATTCTGATGCTCAGTTTGAACTTGACTATGTATAGATGTGTAAATGGACTGAGTTGCTTCTATGTGATTGGCTGATTTGGATATTTACATTAACAAGCAGATGAACAGGTGAAGCTAATGAAGTGACCAGTGAGTGTATATCTCATGGAGAATCCCTCTCCTAACACTGTACCAATGATTTATGCATTTTCAGTCTGGATGGGTCAATAATAAATAAAGGACAGTAAACATGGTCTTTATTGCCAATGTGAGAGCTTATTAGCTAACCTTAGCAAGCTGTCTAATGATTCATTAATCATTAGTTTGAGGGTCATTGTAGTCAGCCTTCTAGGACAGAAGTGAAAACAATAACATTTTGAAAAGCTTATGCAACATACATCTAATCAAAACTTCCAGTTTCAGAGGGAGGCAAACAGTAGAATCTGGAAAAGTCTAGGGAGCCTTTTGAGTTTTTTAAAGCATTTTTATCTAACAGAATGTCAATCAGAGTGATTTTTGCCGCAAACCATACCGGGTTTGGTTTGTTGTGTCTTTTGAGTTGACACGGGGAATTTGTTATGCGAGCTTGGGTATTTTGTTTCCTGTGCTTGTGGATTGTCATGTTTGGATTGGGAGGATAGCTTTGTTGTTTTTTTCTGTTGTTTTCTCTTTTTTTTTTCTTGTCTGTGTTAATGCAGTTTGTAGTAATAAATAAAACAAAAACTTTATTGGGGAAAGAAAAACTTCCAGTGCCAATTTAAATGACTCACTATTCACGACATTGCATGTGTGGCCACCATTGAAATCAAGGGTCACTGGGCTTATATTGCAAGCCCAGTGACCCATGAGCTTAAGTTGACCTTCACCCTCATCTTTTTTTTTTTTTTTTTTCTCAGACCAAGGATACTGCATACAAATTGGTCAGGTGGACATTTTGAGCAGCTTAATACAATACTACAAAATACAAACAATGGAGGTAAAAGTTGAAGAAGGTTTCTTCACCCTTTTTTGTGAAATGTGATGGGTCTGGCTCACCATGTTCTGGTGTTCTCTTGGTGCCATTAAATGTACATTCATGAATGTGGTTAGTTTTCATTTTCCACAGTGTGTCAACGGTTAAATTTTTTCAATACTTTCATTATTTGTTCTGAGAGACATTACTGTCACCCTTTGCATCCGTGCTGCTAAAATGCTTGCTTAATTGAGTCATAATGGCAGCCCTTATGGCAATCATGTCTGAAGGATCATTACAAGATCTGATCAATGCAAAAGGTTTCAAATTTCAGTGACCATTTGACAGCTTTCAAGTGAAGTTTGTCTAAAATTGGGACATTAAATAGGGCTCCACCTTGGCCTTGTTTTCTTTAAGTAGGCAGAGGATGGAAACTTTAAATCTTTTATTTTGTTCAGGTCTGTGGGTGTCCACAGACATCCTTAAAGTCAATTTTAGATTTCTTCTTTGTGTATGTCGTCCTCTCCTCAGCTCCTCCTATTCATCCTCCACTCTTTCTTTATCTGCATCTGAGGGTGGTTTGGTGTCTTTGTTGCAGAATCCTCTGTTGAAGTCGGCATGCTGTTTGATCCTCTGGCTGGCCTGTATATATATTGCTCCTCCTCTCTATGCAAGTCAAGCACACACTGATATGAAAGATTAAAGCACCGGGGAGAGGACGCTTCTTCTCTTTTACAGAACCCGACATCCCGACAGTGTTAGCCTGTTTGTCTGAGCACTCAGGCTTTACTGAATCTGTTTGTGAATGTGTTCTCTGATGTTCCTCCCTTTGTTTCCTCTTGAGATCAGCTAGAGCTTAATAACTGGTTACAATAACGCTGACAGGAAATTAAGATTTTCTGGGCCACTGCAGTAACCTCTAAAGTTTCCACCCTTCCCGACAATTATCTCCTGACACTTTTCCTCCTATTTTCTTTCTTTTCCCCCCTCATTATTCTACCTTTCTCCTATTCCCCTCTGCTGAGATTGGGGGAAAGGGCAAGAGGAGCCTGGCTGTGATATGAAATGTTCTGATTGCGGCTTGGACTCCTGTGTCCTTAAGGAAATTGAATTGACCGGCGGTTATGTCTCAATACAGTGAGCTCAGTGACCTCCTCCCCCTCATTCTTATCAGCCAAGCCCCAGACTCAGCCTGACCATGTCACCAGGCCAGCTCGTTACCGCTCACATCTGGCAGTGTGGGCAGCTACACTGGTGACACAGAAACATTTGAAATTTATGCCTCAAAGGACCATGATGCTGTATTAGAAATCCAAGTTATCGCAGGTTCTGGAGACTCGAGAAGAGCTGCTGGCTGTTTTGCTCCTCCACTTTTCTCTCTACTGTTGTTACAATTACACTTCACTGAGTACCCTTCACTGCCATTCAAATACCTCTTCTTTCCTTTTCGTCATCCTCTCACACACCTGACTGCCGATCTCCTTCCATATCTGCCGTTCCGCACTGCTTTTTTATTATCTCATCCTGCACTCTTGCTTTTCTACTTGCCCACAGCTCATTTTTTTTCAGTGCCTGCTCTTCTTCATCTTTTCTCCCATCGCTCTCCTATGCTGGATTGTAAACACAAAGCACATAATTGCTCCCCGTGGCCCAGTGATTTCCTAGTAATTGCCATAACAATGCTTGCTGGTTTGCTAATGTCCCCATACTCTAGTCTTTGCCCAAGGTCACTTCAGATACAAATAAAAGAAGGCAAGCAAGACAAACAATCCAATTGTTCCCACACGTCTCCCAGGAGAAAACTGTCATTTCACCTGCTCTTCTTTTTGCTGATTTGATTGTTGGAAGTCAGTGTTTTCATGTTGAGGAAAACTGGTTTGAAGGAAGATCATTTTGTCTGGCGCAGTTGCCAGAAGAAACATTAACCTGTCATTTTCATTTCCTTTTGGAAAGTGTCACTGCCCGACCAGCGAGAATGCTTTTTGTCCATTCACATGCTGTGTTCAACCCGCACAGTGTATTTGTTTGTAATTCACACTGAATTGCAGTCTGCTACAATCACCAGCAAATTTAGTGGTTTGACACTGCAGCTCCTTGGAGACTGCAGCATTTTGGCTGCTGTGTAACATCACCTGTTGATGTCACTGAAAAATTCGATCATGTCATCTCAGTCTGCAGCTGTGCATGCAGTCCCAGAAGAACTGAATGGGGAGAGAGGCAAGATGATATGATCCCGGTACCCTTGTGTCCAATGGCTGCTGTGCTGATGGACTACCCTGTGAATGACTGTGACTGCAAAACGAGGTGGTGTGCCACAGGGGAGGTGGTGCCATCGTGCACCGCCTCCTCCATCTCCCCTCCCCCCCATGATGAATGTAAAATTGATAAAGACTCATTACTATGCGCAGAAAGAGGGAAAACCCATTGACTACCTCAGCAGCTCCTGCCGCTTGTTTGGGGGAAATTAATTTAATAACTGGATCAGTAAAGCACCCTGATCGCAGCCCTTTCTCCAATTTGCATATTAATGTGGCACAATGCGTGCAGTCTGCAATGTTTATGGATGGGTGGGGCTGAGGCAACTGTTTTTTAATTACCTTTACTTTGTGCTGCTCTAGAGGTGTCTGGGATAGGGCCCTGTTGTGTCGCAGTGGAGGCAGGAAAAAAAGCAGCAATTCCCTAGTGGAAACTTTGTCATGCTTCTGCATATTTATTAAAAAAGGTATTTTGTCTATGGGATTTTCTTTCTAATGCAAGTTGAAGAGAAATAATTACACCAATATGAATCCAAACTCGTGGATTTCTTTCTTCAGTGATTTCATTCTCAGGCCTTTGTACCTCCCCAAATAAATGAATACCTAAACTCTTATTAAACGTCAGACTTTGGGACAGAAAGTGTGAGGTATTGGGAAATCATTTTATGAATGTGTCTGCATTATGAAGATTTGTTGGATGTTTGGAACTGAATACATATTCTGTAAATGCATGAATTATACAACAGTTATATGGGAACAATATGAACTCGTGGGTCTCATCCTGGGGGAAAATTTCAGCACACACTGTGGGCAGAGAGAAGAAGTGAGGAAGAGAGGGAAAGAGAGAACAGTTCTCCATTTGAAGAGGCATCAAATGACACCTGAGCCACCAGATAATATAATATAGTTTTTAAAGGTTGTGAAAAGTTAGAATTTATCATAAACCTCAACTAATGCACAGATGATATAGGGAGACATTAATCAAATTGCTATCTACATATTTATTTTAAGTATAGCCCTGGTTATGTTACAAACGAGCAGATATAACCTGCATAAATATCAGAAAGAAGAAATTGAACAGTGCTCAATAGATAAAGGAAGATAAAGCAGCATAAGAGATTCTGAAAAAAATTCTTGGGGTAAAATCTCTACATCCACTCTTTCAACAGCATGTCATACATACTGTATATGTAATGGGATGTACATTAAAACATTTTTAATTAATTATTTTTGCTGTTAATAATAATGGATCATGTTTGGATCATGTCAGGTAGCTGACCCACATGGCACACCTGATGTTCAGCTATAGTTGCCAACAGAATATTACCCTGGTTCTTCTCTCACTGGATTGTTAGACTGGTAGTGTAACTCATACTTGTGTAGTCACCTAATTTTGAAGCTTTGCTGGCACAACTGTTAATCCATACCTTGTACTACCTGATCTATCCTCTTTCACCTGCCTGTCCCGCTCTCACCCACTAAGACATACCTGAGCTTAAACCTGTTCGTTTTGTGAATATTTAACTGCACTCAAGTCCATGTAGAAACTGATTATCTTACCATCCATGCACCCATCTTGCATCCATGCCTGTAAAAACCACCTGAAGGCTCATCTGTAACCTTCCTTGCAAAGACAATAACTACTTACCTGAATCACCAGCCTGTGAGAACAGAACACTTTTACATGTCAAATCATCTGGTGGTAACTGGACTTCAGCCAGCAAAGAAACAGAGACTTGAAACTCATTACTTGAATACCTGTTTCAGTATATGCAAATACTTTCTCATTATAAATTTGAAAGTGTTCATTAAAATAATTGAACTGCATCTGGCATTTCCTGTCATTCAGTTCTTTGCACAAGCTGTGACAGTTTAGTTTGTGAATTGTGTGAAGCGAAATAACCTTGTTTACATCACATCATCAAAGTTCCTTATCTCTACAACTAAACATTTACAACAATTATGACATTTAAATTGTATTCAGTTCTTCAAAGATGCTGTTGTTTACATCTTCATTAGATGAGGCTTGTATTAAAGTACAAAAATGTCACAAGGTCAAAATGTCAAATTGTGCTTTGTGTGTATAAGTGACTCTGTGTGTTGTTTGTAATTACGTTGCTCTGATGTTCAGTCAGATGGATTACTCTGGGGTGAAGTCATCTGTTGTCATCATCTGTTGAGGCAGGTGTGAATTAGGAACAGCAGGTTCGATTGTGAGTTGGTATTATCTTGCAGAAAGTCAAACTATATTGGTTCACAAATGTATTATGGATAAAAGATACAGAGAAAGTATATTACATTGTGATATGAGCCAGTTCTAATGCACCATTAAAAAAATACACTACTTAACATTTGCCACTCCCAAAGTATGAGATCTTGGAAATACTGGAGTGATGTCCTATGAATTTGGCCACTTTAGTCTTATAGTTCTATAGTTCTGTGTATTAGCAGCTTACAAGTACAGATTTTTAAAACGAGGGGCATTTATGGCCACTGCTCTGGTGTTTTCTGTTGCACATTTTTTTTCTCCTTTGGAAAACTTTCTAATTTGTCACAGGAAAGAGAGGAAAGAGGAAGAGGAAAGGGATTTGTTGCTTCAGAGAGCCCTACTCATGTCTTTTGATCTTCTGGGGGGAGAGCACAGCATCTTGTCTCAGTCACATACAGTATAGGAGGCCTGCTTTATGTCTTCTCACCTAACCTGGATTTCACTTTGCTTGTCACTCTGCCTGCCTCCCTCACAACCCTTTACTTTTCTTGCCTGAACTTTCTTATTTAGCCCGCCATATTTGAAGTTTCCTGTATTTCATTGCTGCTCATGAGCCACCCTGCAGTTCTGATGCTGAGCATGTTTCATATAGCTACACAATGTTTGAAAACAGAAACCCTTTTATGCTCAGCTCTTTACCATGACAGACTGGTGCAGCATCAGCATCACTGCACCTGCAGCCCCAATCAGTCTGACAATTTTCTACTTCTCCCAAGATATTTAAACTCCTTCACTGCAGCAAATCGTGCCTGACCTGGAGTGGGCACTTCACCCTTTTCCAGCTCATTCCCGCTGCTTCACATTCAGCTGTGAACCACTCTGGTGCTAGCTGGAGGCCACCACCTTATGAAGCCAACAGGACTATATCATCTGCAAAAATCAAGAGATGAGATTCTGAGGCCATCAAGGTAGAAGCCTACTGCCACTTTGCTATGCCTGGAAATTCTGTCCATAAAGATTATGAATAGAATCGGTAACAAAAGGCAGAGGCTCTGGTCCATGAGATCTTCAGCTCACACCTCCGGTAGAACTTCAACACTTGGAGGGAGGCTGAGTACATTGAGTTTGAAATGATCATGTTCTGCACTTCCATTGCTGAGGCTGCTGCACAGAGCTGTAGCTGGAAGGTGGTTGGTGCCTGTCATGGTGGTAATCCATGAACCAGATGGTGGACAAGAGAGAAAATAAGCTGAAGAAGGAGTCCTGTCAGGCTTGATTAGCCTGTGGGATGTCAGAGCCAGCTGATGGGTGGCACCAGGCCAAGTGGAATGTCGTTTGGGCGGTGGCTGAAGGAAAAACTCAGGTGTGGGAGGAGTTTGATGAGGCCATGGAAAAAGACTTTTGTTCTGCCTCAAAGCAACTCTGGCAAACCGTCAGGTGACTCAGGAGGGGAAAGCGATGCTCAGCTCATATGATGTATAGTGCAGGTGGGATTCTGCTGACTTAAACTGAGGATATAATTGGATGGTTGAAGGAATACTTCGAGGACTTCCTTGCTCCCACTGATACATCTTCTGTAGAGGAAGCAGAGTCTGTGGATGAGGGGGACGACTTGGATGGGGGCAAGGTCACTGAGGTAGTTGAACATCTCCTTGGTGGCAGGGCCCCTGGGGTGGATAAGATCCACCCTGAGTTCCTTAAGGCCCTGGATGTTGTAGGACTGTTTTGATTTACGCTCCTCTGCAATGTTACGTGGAGATCTGGAGTGGTGCCTCCGGATAGGCAGACTGGGGTGGTGGTTCCTATTTTTAAGAAGGGGGACCGGACGGTGTGCTCCAGCTATACTGGGACCACACGCTGCAGCCTCCCCGGGAAGATCCATTTACCAAACAAATGAAATAAATTCTGTATGCTATTTGAAAATAAGTGCAATTTTACCATTATGCCTTGGTTTTTCAACGTGTAGTCAGCTACTGGCATTACATATAGCCCATCAATCAAAGAAAGGCATCAGTGTGGGTTGTGCTGGTCAGTTAGTAAGCTGTAAAAAGTGCCAGTGATTCAGACCTCTTGCTGATAACAATCCAACTTTCATTCTTCACATTTTTCAGCAC
Source organism: Australoheros facetus (assembly GCA_030220045.1). Taxonomy (NCBI): domain Eukaryota; kingdom Metazoa; phylum Chordata; class Actinopteri; order Cichliformes; family Cichlidae; genus Australoheros; species Australoheros facetus. The sequence continues at coordinate 13,105 of JASGAU010400640.1, forward strand.
AATGCTTCCTGGTTCAAAATATAAACACAGAAATCACACCATCTTCTCTGCAGTTTTTAAAATGGGCAACATTTAAAATGGGCCAAATTGGACCCTAAAATGGGCCAGCAGGCTATATGTAGGTATCCCTGGACTAATAAGTGCATATGCGCGCGCACACACACACACACACACACACACACACACAATAATAAAAAAAACAGGTTTAAGAAAATAGTTATTATCCCTATGATCCTACTTAAAATTATTTTCCCAGTCTGGGAGGTTTCTTGATTTAAGTAGGTTAAGCAGTGCTTAACCTGCGTTAAAGAGAACATATTTAGTGATTCATGTTTAGGGAACACTTCATAAGGCTTTTGGTCTGTGCTGGTGTACTGTTTAAAAAGATATCAGTTATCACTTCATGTTTTGAACACTGCAGGCTTGATAGAGCAATGCTTTGAGAGGAGTGTGCTCATACTGTTTGTATCTAATCTAAAACAAGTTTCTTTCTCCAACCTCACCTCCACATTCACCATTAACATGTAAGCTAAAGGGAGTTTCTATTACATCATCACTCCTTGACAGTATTCTGTGCTTGAGGAGCAACAAAGTCAGAGCGTAGATGCTAAATATAAACTTCACATCAGCAATAGTCAGTTCCAGCAGTTTTCCTGAAACTGTAACTATAATGCAGTGAGTTTCAGTGAACACAGTATCTACTATCTGTCAGCACAGTATCTACAGGTTGCAGAGACTGATGTGAAACCTTCAGTAGGCTAGTAGCTTGTAGTTACCACAGTGGTAACTACTAACTATACCTGTAAAACAAACAAATGGCAGTGCATGGGAGCACCTGCAAAGGTTGCTTTTCTTCGTGTTGGCGCTTGTTGATCACATGGTTTAATGAAGGACTCCCAGCAGCTTTTTCCCCAGTAAGGTTTTAATCATTTTAGGTTTTGATCATATAAGCTATAGAAATGGATGCCACAAAAATATTTTCTTTCACTCCACCAGAGCTCACTATATTGGTAAAGGCTCCACCCCTTTGCATGTCGCTGTATGTGTAGACAAACTCCGGCTCCATGTTAAACTGGGATATCATCGTCTTCAGTGCTGCTGCTGTGTTATCAGTCTTTTTGTTGAAAAAATAGGGGCTGCGTGGACTTAATGCTGTAAAACTTTTTATTCACACGGGCGCTCCTATATACATTTGTATTGCAGGTCTATTTTTTTGTCGCAAATGTGGGTGAAACTGTTATGGTCTTGCCTGGGTTACTTTCCCAGTGTTTTTGAGTTTTTGAACCCTTTTGGTATTTAAACATTCTGATGATCCCTGGTTTGTTTTCTGTTTATTCTTTTTCTTGTATTCCTTCTGCATTAGGCTGTTCCTAGTCCACTCTTGGTTATTTATTGTTTACATTGTTTCATGTGTTTTCTCCCTAAGTATGTAGACTTAGTTTGTTCCTAAGTTTCCCAGTGGCTTTAGAATTTAGTTCTCTTTGTGTTTCTCCCTCAGTGTTCCTCCGTCTTGTGTCAACTCTTAGGATCATTCATGTGTCAGATTTCCTTGGTGTGTCTGTCTCCTTATGTTCATTCAAGCATCTTTTTAGATTTCCTTTGTGTCTGTCTTCCTGTGTTGTGTCAAGTCTGTGTTCCTGTCTGTGTTCAGTTGTTTCCTCTTTTACTTTGATGATCTTTTGGCTCTTGTGCTTTGTATTTAGTTTATGTTCCTTGTCTCATCTTCCGTGATTACTTTTAGCTATTACTTCCACCTGTTCCCTGCTCCCTAATCATTCCTCTCTATATATTGTCTTTCTCCCCTTTGATCTTTGTCGGAGTCTGTGCGTGTATACCTGCATTTCCTAACATCAGTGTTCCAATTACCAGCATTTTCATAGTTCCAGTGTTTCCTTGCCTTAGTGTGTGCTCGCAGTTTAGGTTTCCTATAGTTTAGCCTTCAGTATCCTATGTTTGTGTTTGGTATTTCTGTAAGCTTCAATAAAGGCTCGCTTTTCTTTACCCTGTCTCACTGCCATGTGTTCTGCATTTGGGTCCTCACTCCTCCCACGCTCCACACGGTGTGCCTCTGTGGACCATAAGAGAAATGCTCGCTCGTACATGGTGACACCTGAGCACTACAGAGTCATGGATTAAATGAAGCATCAAAGCAAAAAGATTGTGTTGGAGGATTTTTTTATAATGGAGTTGTTCAAGTTACTCAATGGACTGTTGCAGCCATCAACTCTTCTACTGCGAAGCCATGCTATTGTAATAATTCAGTATGCAGTTTAACATTATGTTGCTGAAATATACAAGACCTTCCCTGAAAAAGACGGATAGGAGCACATGTTTCTCTAAAACCTGTACATACCTTTCAGCACTGATAGTGCCTTTCCAGATGTGAAAACTGCCAATTCTATAGCCACTAATACACTCCCTTATGGTCAGAGATGCAGGTTTTTGAACTGAGTGCTGATATCTTTAGTCTGAAGGACACTGCATCTGTGTTTTCCAAAATGAATTTCAAATTTAGTTTCCTCTGACCACAGAACAGTTTTCTACTTTGCCTCATTCCATTTTAAATGACTTTTGGCTTAGAAAAGGCAGCAGCGTTTCTGGATTAAGTTCAGATATGGCTTCTTCTTTGCATACATTTAACCTGCATTTGCACATCAAACTGTGTTCACAGTCAATGATTTCTGAAAGTGTTTTTGAGCTCATACAGTGATTTCCAAGACAGAATCATGCCTCTTTTTAATGTGGTGCTAATCATGAGGCAGACTTTCTATGTTCTGTTGTGAATAAATTATGTGTTTATGAGATTTGCAAAACATTATATTCTGCTTTTATTTACATCTTACACAGTGTCCCAGTTTTTTTGGAACTGGGAATGTGCTGGTACTTTCAAGAAAATCTGGAACTGCTCGCACAAACACATCAAATGATAAAAAGTAAACATTGCAAATTTATACATTTTATTTAGACTGGGAGGAGAATTAGATTTTGGGATAGGCAAAAAAGTCAAATTGCATCTTTCTTAACTGCACCAACAGGGGTCGGTTATAGAAGGACAATCTGGAGCTGAATTGTAAATGCTTTTAAAATTGTATATATATTTTTTTATTATTATTTTACTGCCAGTGTATCAATTTGTCATTTTAGCAGGTAAGCTCAAGTTTACAAAAATATGAGCAACTTTTAAGTAGATCTTGACAAGAATATGGACTAATTCTGAGTGAAAACCTTTTGTAAAGTTATGAAGATGTTAGGCGGCCCAAAAGTACATTTCATTTACATTTCAAAATGACAACAGCCGTATGCATAAAGAAGTTTGGGAAATGTGTGAAAGCCTGTGGTGGCTTTCATTAGTGGCAACCCATGATGCTCCCCATCCAGTCTGGGTGACCTTGAACAATTTTGCTAAGAAGAAATTGGAAAAAAAAAAAGAAACAGTTATGCCAACAAACAGTGACTGAATGTAATGATTGAAAATAGCTTTCTGAAATTCTACACTCCATCACTACTGATGACCCTTCAAATAAAAAGTTCTCTCTCTTAAATGACATCAGAGATTTTAGTACTGCTTTATTTTAGAGTCGCCTGTTGTTACCAGTGGTAAAAGCAAATGTGGTTACCACCGATCATCAATTCTGGCAGCAGCAAAACAGATTGTTGTCATTTTAATGGATGAGACAGACAAAGATTGCAATTTTTTCCATTATTTTGGTACTTCATGCTGCATGTGGAATAAGTCTGTGAAGAGTGACCTTTGCTCAGAAAATCTGCAGCCTGTTGCCTGCAGCTCTTCATAAAAAGACTCTTTCTTCCATTACTCCCTGTAATGTTTTAAAACTAATCTGCTGTAACAAATTAGTTTTCTTATTTGGTAGACACATTACAGAAATGCATGCTAAACTCACTGACAATGATCTTGCAGTTTCTGGATAGAATTCATATTAAAAGTCAACACATATCATAGTGACTTAAGAGAAATGCATGTACATTCAAATCTTTGTGACTTCAACTGACTTGGAAAAAAATTAATATACTTATTAGGCCCGAGCCAACTGAAGGGTCGGCGAGGAGCCTATTGGAATTGTAAGGGGCGTAGGTGCAAAAATGGGCGTGGTCGCATGGGATGCAGTCTCAAGTGACCCCGGACCGCATGGGGACGTGCGTCAGGTCGAGACGTTTCCGAAAAGGTATACATGAGGGTGACTGGAAAAGTCCCTACTTGGAATTGTTAGAGTTCTTCATTATTTTTTTTTCTTTATTCTTCTTCTTCTTCTTCTTTTTCTTTTTCTTTCTTCCGCTGTCATTGCTAATTCGACCCCTTGAACATATACAAAAACTCACCAATTTTTCCACAGAGGTCAGGTCTGGCAAAATTTTTTTTTTTTTTTATGTCGCCAAGAGCAAACTCTAAAACGGGGCTCCACGGCGCCCCCAAGAAAATTCCATTTTTTGGCTTCCTATGGGAGAGGCCATGATCAACTTTGTCGTAGAACGACGAAATTTGCATCTACCATAGATCTTGTCAAGACAAGCAAAAAAATCCTCTTGGAGCATCCCCACACAACAAACAGGAAGTCAGCCATCTTGGCCTGAACTTTGCCCTTTGTCAAGTCTGAAATTTTCCACACCTCGTATTTGAAACATCTCCTCCTAGGGCGTTACACCTACAGACACCAAAATTGCTCAGCATAATCTACACAAGTAGGGCATCAAAAAATATTTGTGGTTTTATAGAATATTAAACAGTCTTCTCACAAGGGGGCGCTGAACTTGGCCTTCGTTTTGGCCTAATTTACCCTCACCTTTTCTGTCATCACTCGTGCATGCCTGGTCCGATTTGTTCCAAACTTTAATAACTTATGTAGAGTCCCAGCCTGTATCCATAAATGAAGACACAATGGCAATTCCTGCGCCCCCTACATAATCAAAATAAATTTACGTGGAGGTCAAATCATTTAGTTACGCCTACAATTATGAAATTTGGGTTCCACATTCTGTATATGACCCTGATCAAAAAAGTCAATCAGACCCATGCCTCATTTTGCACCCTGCCCCTGTAACCACACCCCCAATTCCCTATTGGTTTTCAATGGAAAACCTAACATTTCTGCATGACACTTTATTCACGTCTTTTGAGCTGTATATTGACCAAAAACATTTCCAGTAAAGCCCATGATGATGTTACACTGCAGAGGGGCGTGGCTCTGGCTCCATGGCGAGCTTCAATCTTTCGGCATGACATTTCGATTGCATCTCTTTCTCATATACTTTGTCCGATTGCCCTCAAACTTCACAAGTGTGATAAGGACCCAACCCTGAACACATCCACATGACATTATTGAATGCAGGTATAGCGCCCCTAGTGGAACAAGGAAGTTGCTCTAATTCAAACACTCATTGTCCAATCTGCACCAAACTTCACAAGTGTAATAAGGATACACCCCTGCACACATCCATATGACATTGGATGACAGTGACAGCGCCAACCTAGTGGAAACAGGAGGTTGCTCAAATTCAAACACTCATAT
>JASGAU010400641.1:0-11814 GCA_030220045.1 Australoheros facetus
ATTACCTCCTCAGTATGCAGTCAAGTTCTCCAGAGTCCTGCTAATGACTTCTATATTTGACTCAGGTGTGTTGAAGCAGAGACACATCTAAAACTTGCAGAATAGGGGCTCTCGAGGCCTGGAGTTGAAGAGCCCTGCTCTATAGTATTCTGCAGAAAACCCCAACAATCAGACAAGCCCCATGCGCAAGTATTTGTGATGGTGGGACGGAAAAACTCCCTTTCAACAGGAAGAAACCTCCAGCAAAACCAGGCTTGGGGAGGGCCAGTCATCTGCCATGACCAGCTGGGGAGTGTGGGGAAAGAGAAAATAAAAAAGAGAGTGTAGGGAAATAGGACGGAACACACTATGGGAGAGAAAAGACAAAATTCAATGACATACTGCAGTGGTATATAAATATGTAGGGGGTGAGGCAATGCTCAGCGTATCACAGGAAGTCCCACAGGAGTCTGAGCCCATAGCAGCACAACTAAGGGATGGTTCATGGACACCTGATCTAGCCTTAACTATAAATGTTATCAAAATGGAAAGTTTTGAGGCTTATCTTAAAATCAGAGAGTGTCTATCTCCCAAATCCAAATTGAGCACTGGTTCCACAGGAGAGAATGTTCTGCCTCCCATTTTGCTTTTAAATACCCTAGAAACTGCAAGTTAGTCAGCTGTCTGAGAGCAAATGGCTCTGTTGGGATAATATGATGCTATGAGGTCTTTAAGGTTTGACGGGGCCTGATTGTTCGGGACTTGTGAGAAGGAGGATGTTACACTCAGTTCCAGATTTTGTCATAGCTGGCAATGTGGCAGGCAGAATTTGGACCAAAGTGTAGCACTCCAGAGACAAACGTGACTTTTGAGGTTTTAATGAAGAGTCTTTTTTCCCAAAACACAAAACTCCAAGGAGCTGAACAGGAAGATTTGCTCCTGACTAATCTAACAAAACATGGAGCAGAAACACACATATCACCAAGAGAGGAGCTACTGATAGCAACACGACAAAGGACAATGGAAAACACAGACAATATACACACAGTACACACACAGAAGAGTGGAAACATCTGGGGAGAACAGGTGAACAGAATTACACTGAAGAGACAAGGGGAAGCAAAATTACACACAACACACACAGAACAGAAAACTGGCAAAACAAAACAGGAAGTGACCAAACGTAACATACACACAGACTTGACATTACACAGAAGAATTGACAAAGGAGGGAGGAATACTGAGGGAGAACTGACTAAGCAACTGCAAACACTTTCAAAATATACTTAACAGAAACCTATACGAGATATAACACCAAGCAAACCAAGGACCCATAACACACATACAAAACAAAACTCAAAGTCCAAAACACTCAGAACAATGGGCAACTAACCCAGGACTGTGACAGATTTAACAGGAAGCCAATGAAGAGAAGCCAGTACTGCCATTTTTTTTTAATTAACGATTTCAATATGAACCTTCTACACCCAGAACTCAAGAAGAGGATGAGTGTTTCAGACTGGTCAAACAGTAAAGACTTTGGGCTGAAGCACGAGTTTAGTCCAATTTTAATGTCAAAAACATAATTTTCTAAAAGGATTTTGAGATTGAGATGAATTAGTGTTGAACCTTATGAGCACTAAGCAGTCAATAACTGTCTTCAAAAGCATAACTTTATTTGTTGTGTTTTTCAGTCTGACTTCTTACAAAATGCCAAGAAAAGCAAAGTCAATTTTTAATGGCTGATCTGGCATAATTGTTTCAAAAAATGTCACCTCTGTCATTTGTGCCTTTTACTTCATTAATCAATGTCTCTCTCGGAGCAGTTTTCACACATTCTTTTCACCCGAAGTTGCTCTGATTTCTACTAAGACTTGTTGTGAAGACTTATGGAAATAAATGATTTACAGAGCAGGGTTCTGGCAGCTTTGTTATTGTGAGTGGTGCACAGTCCCCACGTGAAGTCCCATCAGTTTCAAAACAGAGTAAACAAAATGCCATTCTGCAGACCTTGAGTTGATAAACTATTGTTTCAACCTTCAAGGTGCTTTGATACTATACTGCTCTGGCTGCAGCAATATCCTGGATATCTAAGTGACATATACTTGTCAGACAATCTTTATACAGTAAGCCTAAGTCAGATGTTTCAGACCAAAGCAAAAGCATTTAAAATCTTATTACTTTAAACGTAAAATTTACCTCTATAGGTTGTCTTTGGAGCAAATAACTGAACATCAAGTTGCACCCAGTCGTGCACCTTGCATGTTGCCTTAGTGTGAGTCTGTGAGCATGTGCACAAGTGAGTGAGAAACCCAGCCCAGCCCTGTAAATGTAAACCATTTACCTTTTGTGGAAGTAGTAACTGACAGACCTCTTTTATTTTTCCATCCACAGCTTAATGATACCAATTTGTAGACTATGTATAAGAGAAAGGCATGGACACTATCTTTTCCAGCCTAAGCAGGAACTAAGCAGTTATATATTGAGACATTATCTAACTAAACTTTAAGAAATGCAATTTATTCAGACTTCATACTAATTTTGAATGGTTGTGCAAGAGGAGGTAGCTTGCACATTATTAGATAATAACCCAGCTGGTACCCCACTCCACACTAAACTGCTCTTAAGTAAGGCCGTGTCCTCGTTATTCCCTTCTCCACTACAGTTTTTCTGCTTGCCATTAAAATCCTTCATCCTTATCTGTCCCTTTCTTCACTCACTTCTGCGCTGTGCTTGTTAAAATCTATACATTATTATCAGAACAGTCTGTTCTCTGGATTTCTGTTGGGGATTAAAAAAAAAAAAGTTAATAATTAGGGCAATAGCTTCAGGTCCTCGTTCTGTCTCTTATAAAATATGGCACAGAGCCTTTGGAACAGATACACACGTAGACACATGCACACACATCTGCGTATGTTACTGAACTTGAATGTATTTTCATCAGCTGATGCAACCTTCAGTACAAACAAAGCACAAACAAGGCACAGCCGACATTTCTCTAACTAGCAGATGAAGTTTGATAACTCCTCAGTAAATAGGCTGGCAGGGAAACCGCTGTGCGAGGAAAGTGAAGTCATTCCAAAAATGTGCTTTTGTAAGAATGCAGATCTCTTATTTTGATTGGATCATGCTGTCCAGTGCTAGACTTGGATTTGGAAAAAAGTGCCCAAAATACTGATTTTATAGCACTACAGTAAATGTAAGAGTATATCCTTCTTCAAGGTGCTGCATTTAGTGAAATCTAACGTCGCAGTTACTAGTCACATATATGTGGAACTCTGTGTAAGCACACTCTGCGTGTAGCTGAATTTCTCTGGCCTCAAAGAACTTTGTGTGGATGACATTTAGGGATGAAAGATTTACTAAAAGAAAGTGCTGGTAAGGAGGAGAGGGGTGAGGCGAAGAGACACGAGAAGTGAAGAAAAAAAGACAAAGTGACAAAAGCGATGCGACAAAAAATGCAGAAGAGTAGAGAACAGAGGAGGTGGAACATTAGGCACATGGATCTGAAATATGGGTGAACTCGGGTGAATGTGTTTCACAAATGCTGCACCACTTACCCAAAACCAGCTGCACAGAAGCCTCTCTCTCTTTTGCCTTCCGTCTCTCTAAACTTTTTACCCTCATATTTATCTCATGATGTCAAATATAAATTAGATGAGTCTGCAGAAAAAAAAACCCAGCAACTTCAAACTAGAAAGTAGATGAGGTTGCAGTTTAAAGCCCACAACACTCTCTCACTGTGCCAACATGTATGGGGAAGGTTGGTTTTTACTCTTCAACAAATTATTCAAAGTCATTGTTTGTCTGTGTTGGACAGTTCTATTCAGATTTATAAGAATTCAATGATTGAAACACAATGAAAAAGGCGGTAGCAATTTGTCTCCGCTGTATTATGGATATATGATTTACAGGATGTGTACATGAGGGCGGGCGGGCTGTGCCGCAAGTTAGAAGACAATTTCACAAACAAACAAAAAACAAACACAATTTGCATTTCTCTGAAGTCCACAGGGTGTTATGGTAAATGTTTGCTGTCAGCAATCTGGAAACTAGGCTTCACCATCAGGCCCAGACAAGGAAAAACATTTCTGAAAATCTGATTGTCTGAATTTCAGGGAATAACTGCACATTAAAAAAAAAAAAAGAAGAAGTTTTTGTCAAAACGCAAATATAGAGCTAGCATCTATATCGATGCACTACTGAATTGACTTTGACCTTGATGTCTTCAAGCTGAATTTGGGCAAGCAGCAATAGAGAGAGAGAGAGAGCCCTGCATAATGGATAATATGTGAGCAGTAGTGGGTGTCTGGGGAGTCCCTGTATAATCTGAACAAAGTAGCAAACTCCTCAGTGCTGACCAAGAAGAACAAAGAGCTGCTTGAGCATAATGGCCAAAACGCAGCAGCTCTTCTTACAAAATCATTGTGTTTTACTGAGAAAGAAATCTAATAATACAGTCTAGGAGTCTAGATATATTTTTAGAATTCCCCCATGACTTAAGCAAGGGGTTCACACTATTTGGTTACTAAGCAATGCAAAAACCGCTCAGCCTCTCAGGCTATAAATTTTAATCCAGCTCTAATCTTTAAGTGCCTCCAGAAGACTAAAGAGATGAAACCATGGGTTAAAGCAGATTGGGATGATCTCATTCGCTACTATTTAAATGTCAGCAGAGTGACAGTACACATCCATGGATTTTTGCATTATTTAAAAGATTCTATACATAATAATTCCACTATACATCACAACCATTATACAATTTCTCTTCTTCTTCGTTCTTTCATCTGCAGGAATTTAACTGTTGGCTGGATTCAGATCTTTAAATCTTTCAAGTCACTTCAATTCAATTTATTTATATTGCACCAGTTCACAACAACAGTTGCCTCAGGGGGGCTATATTGCAAGGTAGAGACCCTACAATATTAGAGAGAGAACTCCAACAACCTAAGGATTCCTGTCTGTTCAATTACCTTCATTGATTTGTTTCTTGACTAAAAAGCAGTTCAATGAGTGTCACGGGGGGACTAATGATTAGCAAGGACAACAACAAGAATCATGACAAATAGAAGTATCAGCACATAATTGACATGTAATCATCACATAAGCGTTAACAAATTTTCTCTTTGTTTGTTGTCTTTACTTCATTTTGTTCTTTTCCAGGGTGGCTGAGTAGTGTGATCCCCCAGTAATTGGAAAACACCTTGGGTATGGTCACAAGCTCTGGGCACTGACTGAAAGAATGAGATTATGGACACAAGCGGCAGAAATGAGCTTCTGAAGGGTGGCTGGGCTCTTCCTTAGTGATATGGTGAGGAGTGAGGTCATTCAGGAGTGATTCAGGGTAGAGCTGCTAAACCTCAATATCAAAAGGAGCCAGTTGAGGTGGTTTGGCCATATGACTAGGATGCCTCTTTGGTAATTCCTTTTTGAGGCATTCTGTGCATTTTCTACAAGGAGGAGGCTGCAGACCAAAGACATGCTGGACAGAAAATATATTTCAGCTGGCTTGGGAATGCCTTGCTGTCCCTCTAGATGAACTGGAGGAGGAGACTGGGGAGAGGGACCCAGCATCAGATAAGAGGCAGAAAATGAATGAATGAATGGATGGATGGATGAATGAATGAACGGATGGATGGATGAATGAATGAATGAATGAATGAATGGATGAATGAATGAATGGATGGATAGATTTTGCTACTTCCTATCATCCCAGCAAACAACCTTAGATCCAGGCTACCCTGTTAATATTAAGTAGCCATTGTGCAGCAAACTTTGTCTTTTTACAAAAAGTTGAAAATTAAATTGTGATGTTTTTGTTTAATGTTAGACTGGTTTAAAGAAAACAGTCTAAAGTAAAGCTGACTCTGCATAACTTTGACAAATTACATCTCTGTTTCAAGACCATTTCCATACAGCCATGGTCGTGAGTGCAACACAAAAAAAAAGGAAAAATGATTTGAAAAACCTTATAAATCACACTTAGGTTGCACAACACACTACTCTGTTTCCATAATGACAGATGCTGTGTTCAGCTTGTAATGACTCGTGGGGTTTGGAGTACATTGTAAAATGAGGGTGTGCTATACAAACAAATGAGGACCTGGAGGTTGTGCAAATTCTTTGTTTCTACCTGTGTCATTCTTTGTCACGCTCAGCATGGCCTTCCCAAACATGTGGAGTACTGGATAGGTTGATGTAGATTGATAATCACATCCATAATGCACTAGTACAGTAGATAACAAACCTAAGAACACAGAAGTGAAACAAACTTCTGAGAGAAAATTGTGGCTTTAGATTAGCCAATCAGTAGAGAGGGGGTTGTGCCACATTGTAATAACTCAATTTCCCCACACCATGTTGATGTTATACTTTTTGCATGTGTTATTATGAAAGAATTGGCTGATGATATTTTTGTTATCAGAGGGTACACATGAGGGTCTGCACAGATGTCCATGTTGTGACAATAAAGTCACTAGGCTACAAGGACCACATTTGCAGGAAAAGTACAATGAAAAAGATCCAAAGATTCACTGTCTAAGGGGGTTGACTGTAGCCTTTTTGTGAACAGTAACTCTGCAACTCTTCCAACTAAGAGACAGAGTACTTATCTCTGCTAAAACACAATGGAACATTGATTTCAGAACACATTAACTTTAATTTAAGGCATCAAAGACAGGGGTGACGACATGCTGAGGTTGGTCAGGGGTGACAAAAGACGTTTGGTCATAGGCCATAAGCTCTGATAGGTTCTCCAATTGAGCAAATTCAGCCAGCTGATTGATGGATGACCCTGTACTAGCATTAGTTATGCTATCTGCCATCAGATATAAGGACTATGTCAAGCTCAGTTTGCAACACATTCTGGATGAAACACACAGGTGATATCCCTGGATTTAATAGCAGCACATCATCACTGAACCTGTCTTGTTTACCTCCTTCAGCAGAAGAAGGAAACAGTTGTGGCACAGCTCAGCTCTTGCCTTCCCAGACTCGTGTGAACCACCTCCACCTAACATCATATGTACTATACTAAATAAATATAATACTCCAGAAGTCACAGTTACCTACTTTTACATAAATACAGAAAAAAAAGACTCCCTTAAACACCCTTGAAATAATGTCTGTAATAAGAGCTCAATCAAGGGATGGTCTCTTTAAAAACATAATGAAATGTAATTTTTAGTCATAGAGCCAAACATCCCAAAACACCCTTGATGTCCAAATGAAAAATCAGTTTACTGTGGTGGTCAGCACCCATCAACCAGTTGGCAACACTGGGGCTTTCACTCAAAGCAGATAATAAAGCAGCTATGGTTGCCTCTCCCAGCTAAAAGTCACTGAATCCTATTATGGCTTGCACTTCAGCAACAAAGGGTGGTCAGCTCAAGTTGACTCATCAAAGGGTCATGGCACCAATTTTTATAGTGCATGCTGCAACCAAGGCTGGTGTTTCTGGGTGACCAGTTGAGAGATTTCAGGGCACAACTTTTTTAAGGTTTCTAACTCTATGATGTGTTGTGTATGAAGAAAGGCAATTCTTTGTCTCTGACCAATTTACTTGCCACAGCGCAGCCATAGAAACAAATATTGGTGACAAACTGAGCAATCACAGGGTCTCTTTGGAATGTAATTGAATGGCCTGGCATTTATATCGTGTTCTTCTAGCCTTACTAACCACTCAAAGGGCTTCAGACACTCAAAGCTCTTTAGATGTTTTGCTCCACATGCTCTTCAATCTTCCTGGTGAAATTCTAAAGTAAAAGAGAAGAACACGCTATCATTTTTCAAAATATTAAATAAAAGGCAAAAAGTAGAAACAAACAAGTGGTTCTGGGTACAGTAATTCCCGCCCCAGCAGATGTTTTAGCTGATTTGAACATTGCCTGTCTCACAAACATATCAATCTCCAAACACTGAATCACCAAGATAACACATAGGTCCCATTGTCCATGCCCATGATTTTTCCAGGTTTAACAAGTTGAACTAAAATAACTTTCATTTTATGAATGTAAATGGAGTTTCCCATGTTAAATTCAGGTAGCCTATAATTCCAGAATCTGGATCAGATCAGTTTTAGTAGATGGTGTTATTTGAACATCCTAGGTCACATCGCATTCACAAGATTTTCAGAAAACTTGAGGTCAAGGTCACCATGATTCATTTTTAGTAGATGCACCTATGGGGTAAATTTGAACATCCTACCTAACATTGTTCTTGAGCTATCGAGTTACCTGACCTCTGACCTCTGAGCTTGACCCAATTATGGCAAAAATGTAATCAGGTCACTGATTAAATTTAGGAGGTTACTGACCATCTTTCATGCAAATTTGGTATGAATCAGACTGGTATTTTTGTTGTAATATTGTTAACAAACAAACAGACAAAAGGCAAACATACCAAAAACAATACCCCGTTTCCCCCCTCCGGGGGCAGGGTAATGAATCCAGCATACAACCCTCGATATTCACACATGCAGTACAGAAATGTAATGTTGGAGAGAAGAAATGCTCAAAAACAGAAAAAGTGCCTGGAGCAAACTGAGCATGTACCTTCCAAAGAAAACGTCCAAAGCAGGAGAATTTACAGACACTGGAAGTTTGAAAAAAAAAATTAAAAGGCTTACAAAGATGACCCCCAGCATTTTCCTTTTCAGAAGGATATATATATATAATGGGAGTGCTAAACTGCAACCTGTTAAAAAACAGGAAAAAAAAGGAAAGAAAAAGGAACCAAGCAAGAATTCCTCTTCTTACACAAAGCCCTGTTCATGATAGAACATTACCCTCTAATGCTGTTTTGTTTTGGATGCCAACTGTGTGTCACCATTTCACACAAGGTGTATTTTATCTTAGGAGTTCTGATGCACCGGCCACAGTAATATTGGGCACCATAAGATAATAGCCCTGTTTTAGAGACCTATAAGGAGTCAGTGGTACAGTTGTCAGGCAAGGGGACCCCGGTTTGAATCCTGTTTAGACCGTTTGCGCAATTAGTTTAGCCTACAAGCATTTGATAAAGGTCAGGCACCTAAACCTACTTGGTTAGAATTAGGCAAAGATTTTAATTTGAGTTCAAATATGACTCTACACTCCAGTAACCCTTTGAGTAAAAAAAAAATGACAGGTTAGAAGTGGCAGCCCTGTCTTACTAATGCCTTAATCTGTTGTCTCATATCACAGTGAGAAAACCCAACATCTTCCTGTAGCAGCTGTTTATTTGGCAATCCTGCAGCAGCGCTTCATACAGCAGAGAGAAAGTCAAAGCAATAAAAACATCTAAATTATGTGAACATACAATTTGTAATGAACCTGGCAGCTATGACATCAATTAAAATCCATTAAAATATTTACAAGATTTCACTAAAAAGCAGACCCCTGAGGAAATAAGAAGTAGTGCTAGACATTATTGCATTTGCTCTCAGTGACATTACAGTTGCATCATTTTCAGAAATATGTTTAAAACACAGAATACTTAATATGCCGTGTTATTATACCAAAACACATCTTCTTAAAAAAACTAAACATCAATTCATTTTCAATATTGGACCCCTGCTAAGACAGAAGAAAGTCTGTAAATGCGGCAGGGAGGATAAAGTACTTATAGAGAAAAAAAGTTGAGCAACAACAACAATCAGATATCTTAATGTTTTACTTCACACTCTGTGACACACAAGTACAAAGGGCTCAAATGAGAAAGAGAGAGAGCGCGAGAAAAGGCTGCTCTAAGAGAAATCTTTACTTTTGCTAACAGAGACAGAAATAAAACATAGATATGGGGAGAACAATAGAGGGAGTGTAATTAGTTTGACTCCCCTATCACGAGATTACAAATCCTTCCTAATTATACTGATTTTCTTTTTTTTTTTGCTACAGAGAACCAAAGTATGAGAACGTGGCATGTGGAGGAATCTCAAGCTATATGGGTCACTTGGAGGTCAGTTTGATGAAAAACTTAATTTACAGTAAACCAGTTAAAACTGTGGGGTTTTTTTGCTCATCAGCTGAAAACATATCATGAAACATCGACTGAAAGCATGCCATGATGATTATTTTATCATTTATTTTTAAAAATATATGCACATAAAAATTTTATGTCTCTGGCAGCAACAGCTAAAGAAGGATGTTGACAAAATGCTTATAAAAGAAATTAATTGTTTGATTTATTGAATCTTTTTATCCCCATCTAAGTCTATATTAATTCTGCTGACAAAAAGGCCAGTAAAAATAACAAGAATGGCTGATATTACTGTACGGCTGGGGAATGGTGCTCTTTCTGTTGAGAACTGAATAAACGTGGAGCCAAATTCAAAACCAGACAGAAGAAACAGTTTAACTGGAATTATTGTTATGTTTCAGGCCAGAGTTTAAATGTTGCAGGGCTGGTAAGTGGAGGGCAGCTGAAAAATGCAGTGCTGAGCTGGGCTCTCTGAGTAGAGCGGGTGGTTATGGAACAAAAAGATGGACAGGCTGGGCTCAGTTGTGGTTGTGTGAAGCTGGGCTCAGTTGTGGTGGCAGATGCCCAACAAATGATCACTTTGGCTAAATGATCTACCAGAGTTTAGAGTGAAGAACCAAGGTATTTTTACTATAGTAGATTGAAGGGCATGCAGAGGGTTGGTGTGACAAAAGAGGATGCTAGAGATAGGGTGAGATGGAGGAAGATGATCCACTGTGGTGACCCCTAAAGGGAGCAGCTAAAAGAAGAAGATTGATTGGTATGGAATGCCCCTACCCAAAGCCTGCTATTTACGTGCAGTGTGTTGTGATAGACCCCAGCCTTTATTAGTCTGCTGCTTAAGGTTTGTTCTCATGCTGCCATGTTCAGAGCCTCTCTGCTGTGTTTTGGACAGGCCTTTTCCCTTTACTGGCATCTTCCTGATTCATGGATGCTTTTTGTTTCATCCTAGACAGCGGCACAAGTTTTTCCCTAAAGACCAGTGGTTACCAAGGGTCACTGACTGATCTCTAGGCATGTGTGACTGTGGCTTTAGCAATTGGTTTAACAGTGATTGCCAGCAACCACTTGCAATCCGTCTGGGAATACCCATTTTCCCTAGCAACCAGTGGTTGCCAGGTGGTCCCCAGCTGTGTGACTAAGGACTAAGTTTAGACCTGCTGCCAAATGAATGCTTTACCAACCAGTCTGTACCAAAGTGTAACATCTAAATTTGGATTTATGTTATCACTGCTATATATCACCCATAATAAATTACATTTTCAGAATATGTTATGAAGTTGTAGATGTGTTTTCTAACTTGATGTTGCTCGGTGCTTCATCAGTGTCAAAACGTGTGTGGAATCTTTAGAGCTAAGCACCGCATAAAGAGGGAGAGAAACAGTTGGATTCCCAGTGACAGGAGACAGAAAGCAAGCAGGCATCTGAGTAGAAAAAAGAAAGAAAAATGAAAAGAAAAAAGAACAATAAAAAAAATCAATTTAGTAATCTCCTAAAGAAGCAGCCTCACTAATTACACAGTTGAGTCCCTTGAAATATGTAAGTATGCTGCACATGTTTGAATGCTGCCGTGTTAGCAATGAGTGTGAACCTGTGTGCTGAAATATGAAAGAAGGTGAAAACAAATCATAAAAACGTTTACTTCTTATTATTTTAAGTAAAAAAAAAAGGGAGGGGGGGTTGAAATAAACCACAACCACACGTGAAAAAGAAATTGTACTTTACAGAAAAAATATAATCATGCAATTCTAATTCCAGTATAATGTAAACTATGTTATATCATTGCTTGCTTTAAATGCAGTGATCTGAATTATCTTTGATACAGCACAGTAAGTGGAAGATATACTTCAGAGAAGCAGATGCTACTGAGTAGAAAAG
>JASGAU010400641.1:11832-25194 GCA_030220045.1 Australoheros facetus
AGGGAGAGACAAAGAAAGAAAGAGACAGACAGGTAGGCACGGTTAGATATAGAGGGGGTCTCTATTCTTCAGCCAAATCCGCTAGCTTTTGAAGACCAGCCAAACATTCTGTTTACATGACTGCCTTTGCTGGCCAGAGCACACCCATAAAATCACAGACAGATACACACATTTGCCCTTCATAAAGTAGAGTATTGTGGATGCTGCAGCACATACTGTAAGAATAAACACTGAAATGTTTGTCACGCGAATATAAGAGTCAGCTTCAGATGCAAGGTGCAGCAAAATATAGAAACTAAATTTCAAGCAAAAAAAAAAGGTTGGGGAGAGTAAATGCGTTGAAAACCAACTACAGTATATAACAAAAAAAAATATGGCTATAAATTGGCAATTAGTCTGAGTTTGGTGCTGGAGTGTTTGTATGTCTTTTGCATGTTTTTTGATTGATGATTGTGAAAGTGGTGCGAAAAAGGGGATTCCCTTCCTGGTGTTATTTCAATTGACATAAAACAGGTTCCTGGGTCCCCAAGATATTAAAGACTACTACAAAAATTGACTCTTTTGTGTCAACCAAACACAATAAGAAAGCCATGAAAAGATGCATTTTATTATACAGTTAAGATCTTACCAACCATGCAAAGCCAGAAGAAGGGAAAAAAGTACGCTTTGATTCATAACTCAAAAAGAACTGATTGCAATGGGCTGGCTTTATTTGCTATGGCCTCTCAAATCACCAGAGCAAAACACTGTTAAATTTTAATGGGATGTTCTGGACTGCACAGTGAAAAGCTGATTTCCTCCCCTTTCCTCTTCAAAGAAGAGGAGACTTTTCTTCTTCAACAGACACTGATTATTCCACTACACAGATGAGGCCTTGTATGACAACCATCCAAGGATAGATGAAACTGAACCGAAGCCAGATGTGTGGCCGTGCTCCCTTTTATGTAATTAATGCTTCCCTTACTGTACCTTGGTGATCTCATGTTTATATTATGTACGATGGGTGTGGTAAGTACTTTTCTGATTATGCGTTTACATTATCAGCAAACTATAATTTTGAGTATGGTGTCGTGATTCAAGTCACGTCAGTAATACGTCAATAATAGTTAGATGTCAGTCAACAGTAGCCATGATATTATGGGAGAATGATGCTGAACATCAGGAGAGGTTTAACCCCCCTAGATACAGTCATGCTCACTCAGTCATGCAAGCACTACTCCAGGAGTGGACATCTGTGAAACCCTATTGCTCAGCAACCATTCTGTACTGTAACAGCTCCCTCTCATCTTCATCTGAATTGTCTTCTTTGTCATCTTGCTGAGAGCCTTCTCCCTCCTCCGCGTCCGCTAGGATATCACCTTCTGCTGCACAGACATTGTGGAGGATGCACCACGATCGGACCACTTTAGGGGCAAACAGAGCCTGAATCTCAGACACTGTCAGAATGATGACTGCCGGCAGACATGCCAAAGATGCATTTACTGACGCTTGTCATCTTGGTGTTTTTTTGTAGCATGCTTCCGCTTGCCCTGCAAAAATGCTATCAGATCATTTATTTTGTATTTTAAAAGTGACCCATTTGCAGTATACCAAGAATCCTGAGGTTGTGTATTTGTGTGTTTTGACAGAGAGAGTTCTTACCTCCCACAGGCTGACAGTAGGGGTGGTGACCGAAAGAGGATGCAGTAGGAATGGATTTCTTCTCACACCCTGTAAAAATAAAGGCATCCAGTGGATACCAGCCCTGTTTTCTGAACGGAGACCTGTTGAGAACAAGCCTAAATTGGCAATGCAAATCCAAAAACTGCACTTCTGGCATCATACTGCAGTTGCACAGAAGGGTCACCTAGTATTTCTTGCATGAGGGAAAATCCTGTTGTGACTTTAGGCTGTGGCACCAGCAATGGAACATACTGCCCAATGGCCAGCAATGTGAGCAAAGCAAGTCCCCCATCCCCATCGCCTGATAACTAAATCTATTCTTGAGGGATTGACAGCATTTCCTTCAGAGTCCTGCCAGCTGTGGCTCTTGGCATAGCTGAGATATCAGCTGTTGCCCCCGACAAAGAGATTTGCATGCAAGTCAGTTACATGTAACAGTGGCCAACACCTCAATTTCTTTGGCTTCACCAATGGGCCTTTTGACAAGGCAACATCTGGTCTATGCTGTCACTGCAGTTTCTTGACATGCTTAGGGTTGGTCCTAGCAACAGCACAGAAAGGACAAACATGCTGTATATCTTTGCATGCATCTTGATATGAGATATATTTCAGGAGTTACTTCCTGCTATACTATACTATACTACACTAAAGTCAGTTTTGATTGTTGATTGATTGTTGTAGTCACTTGTTAGACACACACACACACACACACACACACACACACACACACACACACACACACACACACATACACACACACAGCAGAATGCTCCTTTTTTTGTGAAATTTTCTCCTGAAATGTGAGCAAAGTCATATCCCCCTTCCCTCTATCATCTTTCCTGCAGTAGTAAAAACATTATTATGTGTTATAAAACAGTAATAGTAAAGTGTCAATCACATAATGACAAGAGTTACTCAGTTAGCTCAGAACTCCCTATTATGTCTCCCTCCATCTTTTAAGGTAGCGCTGAGATATCAGTTCAGACCTGTCAGGTACCATCACATCCTAGCAAGAAAAGCAACAGCACTGATAACTTTTTTAAACTCTTAAAACAACCATGGTGCCACTAAATACGTTCACTGTATGAATAGCAAATACATTTTGCTGAACAGCAGTCAGCTTACAAGATCTGATGACCTTAAGTCTTGCTGTGTGTTTGTGTAGAACGGACAGTTAAAAGGCTGGAGGAAAAAAGTATTCCCCGCAGTGCCACTGATAGGATACGCTTCTGAAAGCCAGCCATTTTCTATCCATTTTCCCTTCATTCCCATTATGTTTTATTTCTTCAGTTTATTCGTGATGTTCCATTTCCTTATCCATCTGTTCTCAGTCTTTCTTTTGGTGTCAGCAAGCCAAGGCCCCCACAAAGTACTACGTTAAACTACCGGAATCAAATCAAGGCACAACAGCAATATCGCTTTCTGTCTCTTACTTAATGCCAGAAACATTTATCTTTCTCTTTGTCCTTGCACCTCCACCCTACCCTCCTCTGTCTGTCTGCAGCCAGTGCCAAGGCCTGCTGTGGGCCAGGCGCCATTTACAGAACAGCAAGGTCCCTTGGTAGAGAGAGAAAGAGAGGGAGCAAAACATTAAAGAAAACACTGTGAAAATGGCCACTGAAACTAATAAGTCACAGCTACACATTAGTGTGGTAAAAGTCTCTAATATAATTCTCAGATACACAGGAAAATAATAATAATGTTAGAATTTGAAATTTGGATTCATCATAAAGAATGGGCATGGTTTTTATCCTGAATACTGCTACTAAGAACATTAATTTACTTTGGCTTTATCCAAGTTTACATGCTCAGTACAAGGAGTAACATAAATTCAGCCAAAATTTATTCTGTATGAGGATTTTGTACATAGAACAAGAAATAAATATACCAAATCCATACACTTTGCAAAGCATATTAAGTCCATAGAGCAAACCTATTATCAAGCAGCTGTCTATTTACCCAGCGCATACAGAGCAAAATTTATATTTTTAGAAGTGCAAGCTGTGTATGTCAAACCATTTTGATCTGTGTCTACAGACAGTGTTTTTTTGTTTTTTTTTGGTTTGTTTGTTTGTTTTGCACTGCCAGCATTACTTTTTAATTATTTATTTATTTTTAAAAATCTTATGAAGCTTGACACTGCTCAAAGTCCTCACTGAAAAAAATGGGAACTCCAAAAAACATACAAAAAAACTTACAATGTTTAACACACCAACAAGATTGAACACAATTAAAACATACCATTTCATGAGTTTGTGCTGCCTGTTTTTTCCTTCTTTTGTGTATGCTGAAAGTCTTCTACATTTTGGTGATCATCATTAAGTATTTACCACTAGTTCACAATGAGTGGCGATAGACTTTTTCAGAACCTTGCCTGTGTGCATGTTCTCCTTGTGTCTTCATGGGTTGTCTCTGAGTACTCTGGCTAACTCCCACAGTCCAAAGACATGTAGTTAGTGGGGTGAGGTTGATTGCTGATTCTAAATTGCCCATAGGTGTGAGTGTGAGAGTGAATGGTTGTCTGTCTCTCTGTGTTAGCCCTGCTACAGACCTGTCCGGGGTATACCCTGCCTCTTGCCCCATGGCAGCTGGGATGGGCTCCAGCCCGCTGCGACCCTGAATTGGATAAGCTGAAAATGGATGGCTGGATATTCTGGCTGACTAGCCTTTTGTTCAGCATGAGTGGGGTTGGCGTGTCTGGCGTGTCAGCCAAGGTAAGTCTCTTAATACCCACTAGGTCGCCCCAAAAGGTATAATCAGCTAAATTAATTGGAGAAATCTGTATAGCTGAACCCTGGGTTTGTGCAAAGCTTAAAGCTTTAAAAGCATCTTAAAATTTTAGGGTATCACTAGTAACATAAATAATACCTCTCTTCTTTCAGCTGCTCCTGTTAAGGATCACCACAGTGGATCATTTGCCTTCATCTCACCCTCCTCCCTTTCAGTTCCATATTCAACATCTTTTGTCTGATATATCCACTATCCCCCCTCTGAACATGTCCAAACCATTTCAGCCTTGCCTCTCTAACTTTGTTTCCAAACCCTTCAACCTGAGCTGTCTCTCTGATATACTCATTTCTAATCTTGCCCATCCAAGTCACACCCAATGAAAATCTTAGCATCTTCAACTTTGCCACCTCCAGCTTGGCCTCCTGTCTTTTTTGTCAGTGCCATCATCTCCAAACCATACATCATAGCAGGTCTCACTACCATCTTGTAAACCTTCCCTTTCACTCTGCTTCTGTCACAAATCACTCCTGACACTCTTCTCTGCCCACCCCATGCTGCCTGCACTCTCTTCTTCACCTTTCTTTTGCACTGTCCGTTATTTTGGATAACATAAATAATGGCTGTATTCTACCTAATGCCCCTGTTTGGGGAGCCTGCCACTGCACATTTTCTTACTTGCTGGTAAACAGCTTGCCTTAACACTGTTAGTATTATAATATATGTGAGTGTGACTCCCAGTATCTTTCCATCTTTATCAGTGCACTTTTTGCTTTATTGAGACGTTGAATATTTTATCATAAGTGCACACAGGCACACAAAGACGCCCACACAAAAATGAGCTCGCAGTCACAAGAAACGTCGTCTCATGCCAATGAAGGCATGACTTCAGGGTTTTGAGTAATCATGGTTTAACATGGTTGTTATTCTGTTCGCCTACAGCTTGCATCTCTGACAGTATCATCACAGAAAAGTTATTCATATCATCTTTTTTTAGTGTCTCATTGTTGAATTGGCCGCACCTACGTGTGTAAACTTAGAATTTCATTACACCCACCAATCACCCTTCACCGCTATCGTGCCCATGAAGCGTGATGACATTTGGTGATCACGTACAACTTGCCAGATGGTGGTGTGGTGTAGAAGTGTTTACCTCACTGTGGGACTAATTCTAATCTCTTTCGCAGAAATGTAGGAACCTCCAGTGGTTTAAAGTTAACACTTATGTTTCAGTCCAAGGATGCTGCAGAGAAGTGGCTTAGATTGATATTACAAGGTTGTGAGTCTGTCCCTATTTAATACATAGCAAACTTTGAAAAACAAATCAAAAATAAATAAGATCCTGACCTTTTGGTCCTCGTGACCTTTTAAATTGCTCCTTATTGACATCCTTTCTCTTTATTTGCATGTGTGATATTTTCTCGTCTTTGTCTTTCCATTGCTCTGTTATCTATTTGCTTTTTCACAGACCCTTTCCAAAGAGTTTCTTTTCTGATTTTATGTTCATGTCTTACTATTGTTAGCAATTACGCCTTCTTTCTATTTATTCCTTCCTTTTTGTAGGTCCTCTCCTGTTATTTTGCCTGTTTATTTTGTTCCAGTTTTAACCTGCTTTTTTACTGAGTGATGCTTGTAATTTTACTGGCTCGGACCAGTTGTCCTGTTCTCTCTTGCAGCAAGACTGTTTTATAACACGGGGACCAAAGGTGTGAGTTAGACATTGATTGTTCTGGTGGGGAGAGCAAAATGTTATAGATTTCCACTTGTATTCATAGATGTGATTATGGTAATATGTTTGCATTTTCATTACTCAAGGATAGCAGTTCATGTGCCACAGTAGAACATGGAAACCCCATACAGTAGCTTTGAGTTGCATGAAACAATAGACAGTAGGCTAACTAGGCTGGAACTAACCTGGTGGGCAACTAAAAATTCTGGCTGGGCAAAGATGTTAGAGGGTAGAGGTCAGAGCAGCAAACTAGTAGGTTTCTGGTTTAAGTCCCTACTCATAGACTGACTGAGATGATTGGATAATTATCATCAACAACTCAACCAAACTAAGATCAAAAATACTTATTAGTTCCAATCCATATGCTTGCATATCTGCTTACTAAGCGATAATGTATTGAACCCATTTCCAGATTCAAGCTCCTACTGTATTGATTGAGGCTGCTGTCTTGTTAACGTCTTGTCATGCTTTGTGTCTTGTTTTGTTTAATAGAAACAAGCCCCTAAATATAATCAGTAGTCATTCTCGGCCTCTCTGGCTTTTTATTAGCTCTGTTCATGTGCAGCACATCTCTAAGCTCAGTTCAAGAAAACTCCCAGTGTAACTACAGCCCATGGTGTCTTGGACACCCAATTTTTGAATGCTTCAGAAAAGAATCACTCTCAGGCTGACCAAGATTTCAGTGTTGATATTAAAACACAACTCACAACTTTTTCATGGCAAATAATACAAACTATGCAGCAACATAATAATCTCATATTGTGGGTGGCCTTATCTCAGATGCTGTCTGAGCTGATCCTTTTTCAGCATCTTCTTCCTGCCATGTTAACCCAACTTCACTAACCTTCAAACAGCTGTTTGTGTTTTTGTTTGTTTCATAGAAATACTGCAGTTGGAATACGTTATATCTTTTTAGATGCTAGCTAGCTAACTCCCTGCTAGCTTCTAACTCTACTAACCTTTGTAAATCCCTATTTTCATGGATGAAAAACTTTATTGCAACACCTGAGAGAACAGCCACACAAAGACTGACCATTTTTAACATTCACTGATGTGTGTTTGATTTCGGGAAATGAAGGAGGCTTTGGTCCTGGACATGGCTAATGATGTCAGACTTTACAAGATGATAGGATAGTTTCTACTGCACTCACTGCAGGAATCAACATCTGCATATTTATTCTATATAAGGCCTCAGTCACACTAGAGGAAAAATAGGACAGCAACCTCCATGCGATCAGGAAAAAAATGGTGTTTGAAGAGTGATTGTACTGATTTTGTTTTTTGTTTTTTTGCTATCTGAGACCAACTGCAATTAGTTGCAGCAATCAATTGGTCACCCAGAGGCTAAGCATACAGAACCTTTACTTCTGGATTGCCAAAATGCTGTAATTAGTTGGAGTCAGTCTGCGCCAGTGAGCACAACTCATCTCCATCAAATAATGAAACACACAAACCTGAGTTACTGAGGTTTGTGGCAGGCAATTTACTGTAAATTACATTAAATTTAAATGTCTCATCCCTTAGTTTCCAAGTGAATCTAAGGGCTGTTAAATATAGTTTTAAATTACAATCAAAAATGAAAAATACTGCCAGTCAGCTTTATTTATTTATTCATTTATTTGTCTTTCTTTCTCTTTCTCTCTTTCTCTCTTTCTCTCTCTTTTTCTCTTTCTTTCTTTCTTTCTTTCTTTCTTTCTTTCTTTCTTTCTTTCTTTCTTTCTTTCTTTCTTTCTTAAATACTGTATATTGCACTCAAAATAGGAATGAAGAGATGTGAAGGGAGAGAGTCTATACCTGCAACTGTGCAAAAGATGTAGAAAAAGAACAATGACTCAAATCTAAAAAAAACAAATGCCAAAATTTGAGATGAAGACACCAGCCTTTTCAAGCTTTCAAGGTTGGATAAGGCTACCAATCAGAGCACATATTGATACAGAGAGATACTGATATACAAAACAGTTGGCCTACACCTTTGAAACAGAGAATGCAATACAGAGAGCTCAAACTTTCAAATGACTCTTTATGTTCAAGCATCAAGTAAAATTATTAAAAAAATAAAATAAAGGATACACACTGAAACTGCACATAAGCTACAGTAACAAAAATGCTACTCTTTAGTGTTTTTAAGATAGCTATTATATTCTCCAAGTGCTTGTTCATAGGGGGTCATTTTTGACTGTTGGGTTTCCTCTGTAATTGTTTTATTGTGTTGTATGGTATTTACCTTACAATATTAAGCACCTTGAGGTGACTGTTTGTTATGATTTGGTGCTATATAAATAAAAATTGAATTGAATTAGAGTTGGAGCTCTTTTTTAATCTTCTCCTGCTCTCCTTCCTTGATGTTATCTGTGAAAAGGAATGTATGTATTGTGTGCCTGAGAGAAACGGAAAGAAGAAAGCAAAAGAGAGAGAAAGGGCAAGTTGTATGCATGCATATGCATACTGTATGTTTGAGGACTGGCTAGAGGGTGACAGAGTCACGCTTGATATGTGGATTCTGAGAGTTCTGTCAACTCATTCAAACTCACAGCAGGCCAGAATGACCTTGAGGCCACCGAGAAATTTCCCAGTGCTCCGGATGGTCAATCCACCAGTGAAAGTGCTCATACGGAGCTTCGTGTTGCTCAGCTGCTCATTCAATGGAGTCTTTCTACAGAAGAACACAAGAAAATAATAATTAAGAATTTGACACCAATAGCATGCATCTAAGAAAAAAGTTTATCTCCACACTGTACCTGGCTCCCTCTCAGTCCAGCCAGTCAGAACAGATGCAAATAGGTAAAAATATTTGACAGATGGCAGCAATGACAGTTTTTACTAAGCAAAACACAGGAGAGAGATTAAACATTTGTGTGTGTGTGTGTTTTTTTTTTTTTTTTTGCTTTTACAAGCAGCAGGACAGTATGTGTGTGTATTACTTGTTGCTCTGAGTTCAAAGTTAAACATCTCTGCACCCTCCCTGTATGTTTGTATCTCTGTTCACTCTAAGGTAGCGTACAGTGGGAGACTGGAGGTGGGCTATAGACTGGTGACCCAATTAGGTATGAGGAATGGCAGTCATGTTTTCTGTGATGCTTTTTTCTATTGGCTGAGCAAAACAAACGTGGCTGTCCTTTTCTTTTGGTTAATTTGGTTAAGCAAGAACTGGCCTGAGTGGTATACTACAAAGAAAGTTCAGCATAGCCAGGCTTTCTTTGCATTTCTTTGCAAGTGATCAACTTTCTATCTCTCTACTTCAAGCTTTGTGTATGCTAACACAAAAAGGGGTGTTTCAAAAGTTATATGACTTTTTTCACTCAAAATGATCCCCATGAGTGCCGCCGACTCCAATCACAGATGTTACCAGATGATGATGATTAAATGGTGAAAAAAATCAATAAAGAACATGAAAAATATTAAATTAAAATGCAACACTGTTGTAAATAAGACAGGGAATTAATTCTGCAGAAAATTGTTAATCTTGGGATTTAGTATACATAGCGGTAAAATAACAATTTTACATTGAATAAATTATTAATAT
The DNA here is from genome assembly GCA_030220045.1 of Australoheros facetus. NCBI lineage: Eukaryota > Metazoa > Chordata > Actinopteri > Cichliformes > Cichlidae > Australoheros > Australoheros facetus. The sequence continues at coordinate 21,474 of JASGAU010400641.1, forward strand.
TATTTAACACTGAGTGCGCTCTCAGTGTTGCCTTTCCTTTCTAGCATGACGGCTGAACATTAGAACTTAAACTTTAAAATTGATACATTTAAGCATTAAAGGTTACTGTTCCATAGCCTAATAAAGGAGATGTGGAAATCACTTTAGTGTGTTGGCAGATCAAAGTTAAATGAATTTTTTTGATTGACTGGGTATTTATGGTATATGTTTGTATTAGCTGTAGTTCCAGCAGTGCAAAAAGAGATTTAGCGGTAGGTGCATAAATCTGAATATAACTATAAAAAGCGCTTTGACAGTCCCACATTTCAGCAGATACTCTTTATTGCACTTAAAACGTGCTGTAAATGAAATAATTAGTGAAAATTCACTAATCTCAATTTGTAGTACACCCCTCTGGACTAGGCTATATGTAGTAGCACACGTGAATATGTGATTAACTCTTCTAATTTTTGACATTCAGCTATATTTTACTAAAACTGCAATATCTCAAGACTCCATCTTACCAGGTTTCAAGCTATGAACTGAACCACAACCAATTCCAACCAATTGAGAATCCATCCACCCATTTTCTTCCGCTTAGCCAATAAGAGTGCACATTGTAGACAACGACAATTTTCTCTCTTTTCCAAAGATGACTTCACAAATGACGTACAAGTTGGGCAGTCTGGGGGCCACGCACTGACGTTTTCCTAAATAGAAATAAATTGAGAAGAAAAATGGTAACGACAGAGATCCATTGACAGACGTCACACTTCTGCAGCTGCAAAAAAAATTAAGCCATATTCAGCAAACACTGAAAGGTAATGTTTCTCTGTAACAGTTGGTATATCATTTTTAATTGAATGAACAAGGGCAGATGCCAACTCTTGCATTATTTCCATTAATGTGAATGTGTGTAGTGAAACTGAAAAAAATGCTAATTTAGATTTAATTATGTGGCCACATTAATAGCTTTCCCACCCCCATTCATCCTGTGGTCTTAACAACAACGGAGAACTGGGAATTTGTGTTATTATTTTTGCACAGAGTCATTTTCAGTTCATTTTCTCTTGGTCCCTTTTAAGCATATTCATTTTTCAGAAGCTTGACTGCATGTTCCTCTGGTTGTTTTTGTAAAATGCCACGCATCCTTCTGTACACTACATTGAATCTTTTGTTATGTTTGGAGAGATTGTGAGGCAGTGTGCAAGTAACATGGAAACATGAATGTAAAAAAGTAGTTTTTTAATGCCACAAGGCCTTTATGGTATTCAGACTTTCGTTAGCTTTTCTGTCTTTTTAAATGCTTTTGTGTAAAAGGCAGTTAGGTTTTAAATGCATCTGCCAAGGATTTCTAGCTTTTTCTTATTTTTTTTATTTTTATAAAGCCTCTCTTGTCTGGCAGGTTTTGCAATCAGAATTATGATCTGAATGCACTGTTGTGCCAAATATATTTGCTCTTCCAAGATGAGCTCTATAGTTTCTCTTTAGGCCCTGCTTGTATTGTAGCAATGCCATAGGTGAGAGGCTGTGATTTGCACTTTTCCACAGTGATCGTTCTAGGTCCAACCATGGACTGTCTAACGAGTATGATTTGATCCATTTTGCGATGTACTGCAATTTATTGACTAAGACATAGTAATAGAAATGTGGTAGTTCTAGATTGCCATTGTGTTTTGGCTTTTGTAAAGGAAAAACCATAACCATAAGTTTAAAAACCTATGGTTTGTTTTTCCAAATAAATTTTGAAATGTTTGAGTTAGTGACTGAAACCAAGCAACAGAGGATTTATTAGGGATCAGCGAGAACAAATAGTTGATTTTTGGCAAAACCATCATTTTAATGGTGGCGACCCTCCTCATGAGTGAAAGTATTCAAACGTGTAAGATCATTCTCTAGTGTTTTTAATAGTGTAATATGATTTAACCATACCAAGTCTGAGAGCCTAGCTGAAAATTTTATGCCTAAATATCTAATGTTACCTGATTGCAGTGGAGTGAGATTCTGAAAATTACAATTCAGAGGCAAAACTGTCGATTTACCCCAGCTGATGGAGTATTCTGATATAGATGAGAAATTATATACAAATGGGATCGTATTCAGGAGAGAAGCTTGTGAGTTCCCAAGCAAAAGTAATACATCATCAGCATAAAGGCTTATCTTATGGTCTGTTTTTTCAGTTTGAATTCCTTTAATATTTCCATTTTGTCCGATTGCTGCTGCTAGTGGCTCAATAAAGATGTTTAAAAAATGAGGGCGAGAGTGGGTAAACAGAACTTTTGGGAAATACGATTGTTTGTCCTAACACGTGCATTTGGAGACGTGTGTAGGGTTTTGATCCAGTTTATGAACCATGAACCAAATCCAAATTTATGTAGAACTGCCTTCTGTGCAGCTGAAGAGACAAAGGTGGTTTCTAATTTGTTAATGAACAGTAGTTTATTACGTTTATTAGTTCTGCATGTATTATTCTCTGCCTACCCTGGATAAAAACCTGTTTGGTCAGGATGTACAGCACCAGTCAAAAGTTTGGATGCACTTCACCATTCATATGAATGGGAAAGTGTGTGGAAGAAGTAGAAGAATTGGAAGAAGCAGATGATGAAGAGTAGGAGGAGAAGGAGATACTGGCAAAGAGATGATGAAAATATAAATGTACAAATCTTAAATGGTTATGTATAATTAGAAAGAGTTATTTGTGATGTTTAAATTAAAACTAACTAATAACTGACACTTTTCAAAAGTTTTTTTTAGCTAAACTTAAGTGTTGAGAGTCTTCATCTGATTTCCTCTTTCTTTCCAATAGAATTCTGTTGGGTTATAGAGGGTTAAATGATGACAAGAATTCAGTACTGACACAAGGTAATAATCAAAGGTCAGGAAAAACTCCATCTCACAGACCAACATTTTACAAGAATGGCCTGGAAGTATTCTTTGTTTTTGAATCATAAAAGCGACAAACTGAATATTAACCATGCAGAAGAAGACACTTTTCTTCTCCTCACAGTTATTTATGTTTTAATTGCCGTCCCATGTCTCTCTCTGTATGCATACTAGACACAGGAAAGCAACTCCCAACAAATGGAAAAAATGTGGACACTACCTTAAAATGATTCTCTTTAATCCAACTTTATCAAATTGTGAAAATGCATCAAATCTGAATGAAAAATGTTTGATCTCAAAGAAAGATGCTTTTAAACTACATGACATGAAATACCAGAATTAACAATGGGTTCTTCAGCTTCTTATGCATCTTTTTTATGTATTTATTTATTTAATCTAATCTGTTCAGTGCTTGTTTTATTTAGTTGGAACTGTTGCAAAGGCATTTTCTTTTAAAAATGTGAATAAAGCAAGAAGCAGATTCCTTCTCCCACAACCGAGTCATAAATTTTTGTGCCCACTGAGAACCAGCACTGCTATGCATCTGCTTTAGTGTTTGTGAATCACTGTGGAAGTGTCAGTGTTTGTGTGTGTGACTGTGATGTGCTCTTGTGTGCAAAATGTACAACAGCTCTGAGATAAACATCCTAATCCCTTATAATTACATCGGATCACACACTCATACCCGCGCATGCACTTCGCCTCTCAGGTGGGATCCTTATACACTTCCTGGTAATTACCTCGTCTATCACACAAACGAGCTCGGAAAGAAGGAACAAGGCAAGGATGAGGGAGAAAGAAACTTGGAGAGAGGGGGACACCATAGGACAGTCCAGTGAGGCTGTATGTGTTATGTGTG
>JASGAU010400643.1:0-12823 GCA_030220045.1 Australoheros facetus
ATATATATATAAAATATACTTTTTTTTGGCCCTGTTTCTCTGGTGGAAAATCCAAAATAAAATAAATAAAATAAAATCAAACTTGTGCACTCAAATCTTTTTTTAAAGATGTGTGCTATACAATCATTCCTCTCTGGAAAAAGAACAGTTCAGTACAGCATTGTCACTGCTGCACAGAGATGCACAGCTGCTGCATGTAGTCAGCGTGTCACAGCCAGATTCATGATAAACTAAGCGGGCTCAGTGGCAGGGACGGCTGTCATCATCTGGCTGCAGTCGCTATCAGATCTGCAGTCTGTCACGGCTGTGGTCAGCCACAGAGCTCGAGAGTTAGCTGCTCGACTTGTGTGTCTAAACACAGCGGTGCAGACTTGAGCCAGAGCAGCCACAACTGAGGGAGCAGTGACTGTAGCTGTGGTCGCAACCAGCGGTCTGTTAACATGCTACAAGATACTGCATTGTCATAACTGTAACACCACTATAAATATTCCAAATGGCTAATTTCCAGATGTTGTCCCAGGCCAGATGTTAAATGAGTTATTAAATCAATGCAAAATTAAAAAAATAAACCACATTTAGGTGCCGCCACAGGAGGGTGGAGAAACCCAAAGGAAGTAGCATGTCAGTAAGCAAGTAAAAATAAATAAAACATTTGCAAGACAAAACTTTAGACAGCACAGGTAGTTAATGTGTAAAACCATAAAATTTTATTACATTACACTATGGAACAGAAGGGACACAGCTGGACAAACAGAAAGCGATGGGTATGATGGCAGGTTTGGCTACTTTGTAACCAGGGTTTAAGATTACACGCAAAGTAATGGTAAGAGTCACTGTGTCACATATTTAACCGTCAAACAGCCTCGCTGTTTTAGCAGTTACATTTATGACACCAGTATATTTTATGCAGGAATAATAATGACTCTATTTGTGTTTGTTATGCATTTTGTCTATGATGGATATTTTAAAATGTTCTCATCTGATTAATCATAATTTTTAAATAATTTTTATGCAAAAATTAAACTCACAAACTTCATGAACAAAAACTTAGTCTTTTTCTTCTAACAAAACAAATGTCTTGGCTTCAGTAAAATTAGGATAAAAAACTAAATTAAGGACTGTTTGAGTCATGTTACCGTCAATTTAACAGCAAAACATAGATGAACTGGTAATGTTTTGAACAACAAATTACACACTCAAACATTCAACACTCAACATAAACCTGCCACTTTATTAGGTATTCCTGTTCAGCGGCTCAGTAAAGCAAATATCTAATCAGCAAATCACATGGCAGGAACTGAGCACACACAGGTGTTTAGACATGGTCAAGGTGACCTGCCGAAGTTCAGACTGAGCATCAGAGTGGGGGAAGGAAGGTGAGTTAAGTGACTCTGAGCGTGGCTTGGTTGTTGGTGCCAGACAGGCTGGTCTGAATATTTCAGAAGCGGCTGATCTACTGGGATTTTCCCACAACCATCTCTAAGGTTTACAGAGAATAGACCAAAAAAACAGAAAATATCCAGTGAGTGGCAGTGCTCACCCAGAGCCCTGTCTGGTCCAATTAAGCAACGTAACATCAAGGTCCACCCCAGAAGGATTCCTTGTGCATAAATGATCCATGCAATAACTGACGCCCTGAAAATGAGAAGGGACAAAGGAAGCTGCTAACACCTGTTAAATAAACCCCATATGTGCATACTAAAGGTCACAATATTAATAAACCTCTTAAAAAATAACCAATTGTGAAGAAAACAATTAAAAAAAAAAGTCCTAAAAGTGTAAAAATGTTTTTGAAGAAATATGTCCTTATTGTATTATAAGGAAATTAAAATAAAAAATTTTATTTATTTTTTTTAAATTTAACCTTTATTTATACAGGTAATCCCATTGAGACTCAGTGTCTCATTTGCAAGAGAGACCTGTTTCCAAAACATACTAAATTTACAACAATAAAATAATACAATAAATAATAAATAAAATGCCATAAAATGGGAAAAGTATAAAAAGAAAATAAACTTTTCTGCATTTTTTAAAGTAGAAAACTCCTTCAGATGATTTCTAGTTCTTAAATTTTTATACGGTGTGAGATCCTCCCGAAACGATCACGTTAATGAATTAATCGATTTTTCTTCGCGTCCGCAGGTACAGCTGGAGCGAATACGACAGGCGGACTCCTTGGATCGAATCAAAGTAATCCTCAATGGCACCAACTTGACTGACATCAATCAGCTTCCTGACACATGATACCACTGAATGAAGACTGCCTTCACTTTCATTCCCCTTCTTTCTCTTTCACCGGCCCAGTAACATGTTACCTGACCCTTCCTCTATCCTCCTCCTCCTCCCCATTACCACCCCGGAAGAGTTCGGAGGGACAAGGACAGACGTGGCATGAGGAGCTCATGGCCTTTTGTGTACATTAGAAGTCTCTGAACGCACCGCAGATAGAATAATGAAGAAGAACACTACTAAAAAATGAAATGTAAATAACTAAATGTGGACGTAGGGAGCGGAGGTCCTTCTCCCTGTGGGTCTGTCTGTGTGTTGTTTCTACTGTAGATACGACCGTCTGTAGTAGCGCAACCAAAAAGGTTTGTCGTCCTCTAAAGCACTTTTCATCTGCAACTTCTCTTTCCAGGTTAATGGAAAACAATTGGATGCATAAATTTTCCTCCTTCTGTCCTCAGAATGGTTGATAATCGCTTCTTCACTCCTCTTGCTTGTTTTTTTGTGTGTGTGTGGTTTTTTTTTCCCCCTCCAGTTTTCTTGCTGTTTTTCTGTGACATTTCCACCCTCTTCTGGTCATTTTTAAACCCTGTAACAACAACACAATGAAGGATGGAAAATACTTGCACATAATTTAACTGGAATTAGAAAATAAGGACCGTAACAGAATGCGAGCAATACCCTCCACGTCTTCGGCGCCCTCTGTTTGTTGCTCTTAGTGTCTGAAAGACGCCTTTTGTTTTTAAAGTTGCAGAAATACAGTGAAGAAACATTAGTCATGTTCAAAGTTGTGTTTTGTTTCTCAGTGTGTTAAAAAAACACTAGTTAATTCAGGTCATTTCAGGTAAGAGGATGTTTAGGTGAGGTGGGAAATTGCAGAATTAAAACAGGACAATAATGGCTTTTAACACACACTTTGCTCCTGTTATTGTTTTTTGACTTTCTTAATGTACATCTGAAGATCTTTATAGTGGGCTTTTTAAATTATGATGAACGATTGCCCACAGGCCTGTTGTTTCCCCGAGGAGTGAATTTCCTGTCTGATGGCTGATTTTTCTAAAGTGTAAAGAAACGGTTTATTCATCACTACGAGGATTCTGTTGTCTCTGAAGCTACTAATTAAATTAAGTCACCTTTAAGTGTCGGGGTCTTTCTCTAAGAACTTCAGTGCACCAGAGGCCAACTGTCAATGACCTGTGGGTGATGTGTAATTGGGTAAAGTTAGTATAAACAGGGATAACTAAATGGAGATGTTGAAGCTGTTCGTGGTTAGCACCAAACCAGCCAGTAAAAATGCCTTTGTCTGCTTTTACACAACCAACACACAACCGATATAAATGGTAGTCCTAGCAGCAAAGTGAAGCCAATGTGGAAGTACTTTAAACATGCATGCTTTATAATGGCCAGCAGGGAGCGACTTGGTTGCTAAGGGAAAATGTGCATTCCCCAACTGGTTGGCAACTGGTTGCTGGAGGTTGCTGTTTGTTGCTAGGTGAAATCAGTTGCAAATAGGTTTCGGCACCAACAACCTCTTTGTGATTGCTTCGTTCAAACTTTCGCCTTCAAAGTAAAAGTTGTACCACTAAAACCTCCACAAAAGGAGCAACTTTTACTTTAAATGCAAACATTCTCCATTTCTGGTTTGTGTTGCATCTTTTCAAGTGTCATTATAGCTTAGAGTGTAAATAGCGAGTGTTTGCAGATAAGCTGGCGTCTTCTATCCGACCATGCCATTTTGCTAGCGACCAAAGCTATTGTAAAGAGGTTTTCAGAGCAGCACCCTCTTTGCAACCAATTTCACACTAGCAACTGCCAGCAATCTCCAACAAGCTAGTCCCAACGGGTTGCAGACTACACTTTACGCTAGTAACCAGTGGTTACTAGGGGGCCACTGACTAATATACAATAAATTGTAAAACAAGTTTTCAGTCCTTTTCATCTGTGACCTCATTAAACACTTTCCTGATGAGTTTACAGTTTCGGTCACTAGTTTCAAGTCTTATTGAAGAACACCTGATGTTAATTTTGTAAGTTATCCCCATTAAAGTATGTGGTCTCTGTCAGTCAGATCCCCCAACCTCTTGTTTCAAAACATTCAGGCTGCGTCCATCTTTTAAATTAATCTAAGTGCCTCTACAGTTCTGCTTTTGAAGCCGCCACCTCAAATACTGAATATCTGACATTCAGACCTGCCTCTTGTTCGAGTTCTGATGTGTACTAGGTTGAGCTACAAAACTCAAAACCCACCATTAGCACCAGATTTAAAGGGTAGCTCTATATTTTTATTCTTGGACTCGAGCAGGGTAGCTTTGCATGATTGGATGATCAAAGCAAGCCTTATTTAACTTAAACCTGGCCTTGGTACGACACCTTAGTTCTGAAACAATATTTTAGCTCCCCTCTTTCTTTGGATTTGTTGCCTTTTGCAAACAGGAGGTGTCAGCAGCAGGTGGGTGGGGATGACCATATTCCTCTCTATGACATAAGACAGAGCCAAGACAAGAAAACTCTGTCTGAAACATGCTGTTTAGAGCTATTTTTCTCAGAGGGAATATTTGTAGACACAGACCCCTGAATCTTTTGCCATGTTTAACATGAGCATCTATAATTAGAATAGTATATATATGACAGGAAATAAGGAAGAGCATAATGGGTCCCATTTAAACATCTCAGTATGCTTCAAAGCCAGTGTGGTTGTAATGTATGTTTGGGTGTATCACGTGTCTACATCTTTTCTGTGTCTTGTTAGCGGTTGTGCTTTTCACACACTGGTATATTTGCCACCACTTTCTGACAGCCGCTGCTGGTAGACATTCATCGTGCTGCATTCATGAAAACTGACAGAAGTCGAGTGACAGTTGCTGCGTAAAGAGCGCGATTTTGATGTGAACGACAAAGCGCGAACACTTCAAATGCCTTTCAGGAGTAAACTGCCAGAAAGTGTGCTCACAAATGTAAACGACATGTCTTCAGTTTCCTCTTGAAAACAGCCTGGGGGGACATCCCCAAACACGTCTCATCTTAGACACGTTCCACAAATTTGTCAAGCATAATCTGACCCAAACTTTTGATTTGTTACAGACAGAGGTTTTGGGACAATTCAGTATCCTTCGTAACTGGTGTCCATGCCATTTGTGCACTTGTGCAGAATTCTAAAGATCCATCCATCCATTTTCTTCTGCTTATCCAAATAACGGATAACCTATCAGAGTTGTCATGGAGTGAAAGACAGGGTACACCCTGGACAGTTCACCGGTTTTTAGCAGGACTAGCTAGAGAGACAGACAGCCACCTACAGCTAAGAGTCACCAATTAACCTATCACACACATCTTTAGGACCATGCAGGCACATTGCGAACATGCAGACTCTACACGGAAAGGCCTCAGCTGGCGGGTGGATTCAAACCCAGGACCTTCTTGATGTGAGGCAACCATTCCAGGCTCCGAGTGTTTAGGTAGCCATCTCATGCATTTACCACACCTTCATTCATAGTCACTTAAATCCCTCACTTTCAAAATTGAGAAGTTTAACTTGGGACGGCCACTTCACGCCACCAATGGTTACTCAACAGTCTCTTGTCGCTCCATCGCTGAGTCACTCCTTATTTATATGAGGTTCAAACCAGGGTTATTATAATTAACTAAAACTTGGTGTGAAATAACATTTTAGTTAAAAGTAAATATAGGATGGGACCTCACTAAAGCTGCTCAAATTTGTCAACATGTATCAGGAGGCTTTAGTGCATCTTTTTTTTTTTTTATCATGACTGGGATATCTATCGGTTTTAATTTACCCGTGATGGACTGGCGACCTGTCCCAAGTCCAGATGTACCCCACCTCTCACCCTACGACAGCTGGGTTAGGCTCCATCATGGTGACCCTGAACTGAGTAAGTGGTTAAGAAATGGATGGAAGTAGATATGTTCCTGACATGAAGCGTTGTGTTCATATGATATTCTGAACGTCTTCAGTGTTCACCCTGACAAATACAACCTACATTATAATAATGAAAATGACTGAAACTTTAACTGAAATGTGCAAATCCACTCTGGAAAGCAACTGAACCTAAAATAGATTGAAAATACCAATTCAGAGTGACATAAACATGGAAAATAATGAAAAATATCAGAATATGATTACATTGGTTCAAGCCTTTTCTCTTTGAGTGTTCCGGATTGTCGTATAGTCGGGCTCAGAAGGTGATAAAACTGTCAGATGTCACGCAGCTGATAGCAGATCCTTTTCAATATTGAATCCAGACTTTGATTATAAGAAGTAGCTGAACTGGAACTATTGGTACTCTGTTGTTCTAATCTGTAAAACAATGTGGTAACATATGTAGTAAGAGTGACTTAGAGGGAACGTTTAACTTACTTTACTGTGCAGAAAATAAATGAAACTCATATTTTTAAAGGATGCAAACGATTTTCCGGGAGCCGGCTCGCTCGTGTTTCCTTTAAATGGCAACTTGGTGTTCTGGGCTGGTTTGAGGACACAAAACTGCAGATTTATGGAAAATTTGAGGCTGGATACATTTTATTCCACTGTAAAAGAAGTTTAAAGAGTGCATATGAAGCATGCAGCAGGAACATTGTTTGGTTTAAGGACATGTTGATCGCTGTTTCTGTTCTTCTGACCTGCATGTGTCACTTTTCCTTCCATTTCGTGCGTCTGTACTTGTCAAAATCCTGAGCTGAGATCTGTGATGGATGAAGTGTGTTATGAGATGAAGTGGAGGTCTGAGAGCTGGCCAGCCTTTGAGTTGCACTGACAGAAAGCTGAACTTTAAAGTGTGAATTCCAGATATTATTCCCTTTTTATTTTCCTGTCATAAATCAACTATTCGAGGCTTAAATGCATATTTATGTGTGCTGACATTGATGTTTAGCAGGGGGAAAACAATGCACTTGTTATCCTTTTAAACTGTCCGGCAATTAAAAAGGTGAGATGTTGGGAAAAAAAGATACAAGGCTTTGCACATAAAATGTAAACTTGTGGTTTGGTTTCATTCAGTTTCTCTGCAGAAAACAATAAGAAAATCCTCTCATAACTCCATATATCCAGAGAGGGGAAAGTGAGATTTCGTACTTGCTCTTGTAAGAGAAATACGAAAAAAATAAAGTTCCCTCAAGTCTGGTATCAGGGGGTTGGTAAAATGTACCCATGTTTAATTTTGAAGACGAATGAACCTTAAACATCATCCAGTTACTTACAGTGGGTACAACATTTGTCATCCATCTTTTAGTAAGATAAATATTGGCCACTTTGTTGTGTTAACAAGGACTTGAACAGGTTTACATAAGTATCTAATCAGCCAATCACATGGCAGGAACTCAATGTTCAAACAGCATCAGAATGGGGAAGAAAGCTGATTTAAATTACTTTAAATGTTGCATGGTTGTTGGTGGCAGATGGGCAGGTCTGAGTGTTTCAGAAACAGCTGATCTGCTGGGATTTTCCTACACACCATCTCTAGGGTTTACAGACGATGGTCTGAAAAAGAGAAAGTATCCAGCAACCTGCAGTTCTGTTGGTGAAAATACCTTGTTGATGCCAGGTGGGAATGGTCAGACTGCTTCAAGCTGATAGGAAGACTACAGTAACTCAAATAACCACTCGTTACAACGAGGTATGCAGAAGAGCGTCTCTGAATGCACGTGTCGAGCCTTGAATCGGACAGGCTGCAGCAGCAGAAGACCACACCAGGAGGCACTTCTGTCATCTAAGAACAGGAAACTGAGGCTACAGTTCACGCAGTCGCTCCAAAACCAGAGAATAGAAGACTAGAAAACCCCTAACTGGTCTAATGAGCGTTCCGTTGCAATGTTCAGATGGTGGGATCAGAATTTAGTGTGAAAAACATGAAAGCATGGATCCATCCTGCTCAGGCTGCTGGTGGTGTAATGGTGTGGATGACATTTTCTTGGCACACTTTGGGCCACTCAGTGCCGACTGAGCAAACACCACAGCCTACCTGAGGATTGTTGCGGACCACGTTCATCCCCTTATGACCACAGCGTAACAATCTTCTGATGACCACTGGACAGGTCCCTGATCTATTGAAGGGCTAACACAAAGAGGCAGACAAGCATTCACAGGCACATTCACACTGCCATTTTAGAATCACTAATATAATAATGAACCTAGCATGCATGTCTTTGTTCTCTGGCAGGAAGCCAGAGGGAGCCTATTCGGGCACAGGGAGAACACCCAAACTCCACACAGAAAGGCCCCAGTCGGCCGGTGGAGTCGAACCCAGCGCCTTCCTGCTGTGGGAGTCTGTGCCGCCCCCCCTGAAATCCAGCCTTTCTCATTGGTACACCAATAGCATTTCTTTCCAGTGACTCAGTATGTGTGGACATTACCGAAAGATATGATACGGTTCGCAGTTTGAGAGGTGCAGTTCCTCCAACACTCGGGGTATCGTAGTATGCCTTCATATCTTTTCAGGTGATCCGGGAAAAATTCCATCCACGCACACGATTTTGTTCTTTTCCATTAAAATGCAGATATCTTGCCATCATTCATCTGATATTATAAGCCTTTCTTCATTTTACTGTCCTTGCTTTTATTCATAATGTTGCATTCATGTCCTGGAGAAATGATTCCTCTTTAGTATGTATTTATGAGCAGCTGGAGCTCATCATCCCACCATCACAGGAGGGATTGTAATAAAGTGTAGTAATAAGTTTTTTTCAACCAAACTAATGCAGGCACATTTTATAAAGATGATTAAAATAGAGTGCATGGTAACCCATCCTCTTTTTGAAAGATCTGAGCTGTTAGTTGTCTGAGAGATTCACGATTTTCCCCTTTCTGCTTCAGCGTGTGCAGATTGTACTCCATCGTGTCACAGGCACTGCTGACTTAAGTACAAGATTGAGTCTAATTGCTTTTTGCACAGCATCATAAACACCACCGTGTCAGTTCGACTGTAGTTCTTAGGCCATCCTCACCACACCATAACTGTCAGCTGACTCTCATCTGACTGTCTTGAAAGTATGAAAAATAAGCATGAAAATCACACATGCACCACCTTATCAATATATAGATTATCAGATTAAATGTACTTAGTACACACAAAGCACATTTATTAGATAAATTTGTAATTACAAACATAAATGACTAAATCAACCAATTACCAATCAATACATACATGGACAAGGACTGAGAACATGGAACTGATGCAATGCTACTGTCGCCCTGATCCAGTGAGAGAGGTTATATGCAACACACGGGAACTATGGATGAGCCGAAGACCGACATCCACACTGATCAAGAAGGACCTGGAAGCTCAGTGCTAGAACAAAAGTAGCTACTATTGAAGCTGGGGATCCAGAGGCTACAACGTATTCCCAGTATTCCTGTGTAGTTTCACATCACCCTGACTATCTCACTTTTTTTTTTTTTTTGCTAACCTCTTCCTTTGAATACTTCCCTGTACTTCCTCATTCCACCACCAAGTGTCCTTGTCTTCTTTACACTGCACACGTTCTTGGCAGTTTCAGCACTTCGGCTGTACTTTCCCAGTCATCGGGTAACTCTTCCCCACCACCCAGAGCCTGTCTCGACTCCTTCCTGAACTCTGCTCAATATTCTTCCTTCTTTAACTTCCGCCATTTAATCAGCCCTCATTTGTTTCCTTTCCTTGGTTTCCAAAGTCATCCTACAGACTACCACCTGCTCCTGCCCAGCTACATTCTCCCCTGACACCTTGCAGTCTCCTGTCTCGTTCAGACTGCGCCTTCTGTTTAAGCTGTTGTCTGCTTGTATGCACCTTCCTCCACTCTTTTGGATCACCATATGTTCCTCGGTTTTGCATGGCTTCACTAAAGATACTAAAGGCTCAAAATCCAGCTGATACTGAGAGCGCCGGGTGGGACGAAATGATTCTTTTGTTTCCTGCCTGTTGGTGGAAGTTATCTGTAGTTTACTGGTCGTCCTGTGGGGGGCAGCAGCAGCCGCACCCATATTTGTCTGTACCTGCAGAGAAGAAGAAGAAACGACTCGGACGGTAGAGGGTGGAGGAAAAAAAAAAACGGAGGAGCTACTCCTGTTTACAACCACATAATGGAGTCCAAATGGCCAAATACGATTCGCAAGCGTATATTATTTACTGGATTTACGCTTTGTGTTGTGTTAGGTGAGTGTTAAAGCCCAGCCTGGGTTAAATTTCCATTTGTAAACGTTTGAATTTGAGTTCATTATTTTAGGTGGGAGCTCAGGTTAGCAGGCTAGCAGCGTTTACACCTTTATTCCCAATCCTTTAAGAGTCAACACCCTTTTGTTCAGCCTCATAGTGAGAGACGATGTTTAACACATCCGGAAATATTTTTACAGGCATGTAAGATGGAGAGGCCACCTTATGTGAGACACGGTGTTACAGAAATTTAAATCTGTGAAATTCACTAAAATCTGAATGGAGTCTGGTACAGGACGGTGGCTGCCGCCCCTGGCCGCGTCGTCCTGCGGAAAAGTGAAGGTGGGTCCAGCCGTGGAAAGTCGCGATGCTAACCAGCTGTTTAGCTGAAATATGAGTCGCTGGGTGTTTAAGACTAATGACGAGTTTATTTAAATTTTCTATCAAAGCGGAAAATATTCAAAAGCGTGCGCTGTCATTCGCGTAACCAGGATTTAAAGCAAAGCCTCGTTAAATCGCTGATTTCAGAATAGCGCTTTTGTTAAGTCTGTCTCAACGGTATTTACGTGTCACTGAGGGTGGTTTTGTAGTAATCGAGGTAGCAAACAAATCCAATTTCATTTAGATAATCTAACAGCATAGTATATCTGAGCACAAGTGGACTAGCACAGCCTCGACCCCCCATGATAACATCTCATTTCCTCGTCCGCTAAGCCTTTCCTGACTCAGATAACGAAGTAAACACAGTGGACTTAATGGTACACGTAGCATCACAACGGCAGGGGCATGATTTTTCGTGTGCAGAATTTGGCTTTAGATAAACAGATTTACGTCAGTATTTTTTGGCAGGAAGCACGGTAGTGGCTTCGAGTTGTAACTACGTGTTATTGCAGCTGTTTGTGAGAGGCACGGATTGAAATGAGCAAGAGCCCACTTACCCACTCATGCAAAGGATTTACGCGCCCTTCCTAAGCACACAGTTTGGTCACACAGTAATACATTATTTTATTTATTATTTTCACGTTACATTACTGATGTGCTGTTATGTGCCATATATTTTTCAGCTCAGAGTATGCATCTTAAGGAGTCAATTACACACTTATATAATGCTGCAGTGAAAAATGCCTGAAGCACTGAAGTCCTTAAAGTCCAACTCAAGATTCACTGGTTGAAAGTAACAGACTGATCTCTGGGTTATCTGTAGTTGATTTCTGATATCCTGGACATTTGCAAGAATTATATTTGCAGACAATTTATTTTAGTTGGATAGTTTTAACTGTATGTGTTAGGAAAATGTCGACTGTAGTCCACAGTTGAGGGCCCTTTTCCTCTGGTGATTTCTGCAAACTTGGGCTAGAAGCATTCACATCCAGGTTCTCCACAAGAATCAGGACTCACACATAATTGTACCAGTGAGGATGAAGCTGTAGTAGTCGAGCCTTGAGAAAACAAATGTTGCACTTTCTCCAGGTCTGAATGTGGAAAGTATTGGTTATTCTCAAGATCATTCTTACTTGGAGACAACAACACCAAACAACTTTGGAGCTTAATCTATAAGGAGCTGAGAGTGATGTTACTACATATTTTAGGCTTGAACAATAGATTTTCTGATAATAACTTGAAGAAAGTTATGCGCCGTCAAACATTTAACATGACAATACATTTAAAAACAGCAGCTTTTACTGTCTCACGGGACAGTACATCTATGATGTTGGTGTAGCGATGAAACTTAATAAAACTTAACCAACTCGAAGTATATATTATAGTATATATTAAGTCTCATGGGTATATCTGTATTTCGTTGGCATCCCAATGAAAGAAGAAGTTAGGGGTTCATAAAATATGACCAACTGGAAACATATTAACAGAAAATACCATAGGACCTAAAATCGAACCTTGTGGTACACCACAGGTAATGTGAGCTGCAGATGTTCAAAGTTGCCTTTTCCGAAAAGTTTCTTTCTAAAAGATAAGAATGAAACCAAGTGCCGTGTCCCTGTGCCAACTCATTGATTAAAACCTTCTTTATTGTATCAAAAGCTGTGCTTATGTCTTAAAAAGAAAACAAAACAAAAACTAACTAAAATGGCACTCTTTCTGTTTTAACTGTTAAAGAAGGTTATTGTGACCTTGAGGAGGGCAGTTACTGTACAATGTAAAGCTCTAAAAATTGATTGAAGATTTTAAAAGCTGTTAATTTGAAACATAAAAGCTAAAAATTGTGTTGAAACCACTTATTCTGAAACTTCTGATAAAAATGGGAATTTAGAAATTGGTCTTAAGTTGTTAAGAACTGAAGGATTAAGAATTAGTTTATTTAAAAGAGACTGGGCCACAGTATGTTTAAAAGGTAATGTAAAAAGTAGGGGTGGGACTCGATTAAAAAAATTAATCTAATTAATTAGGAGCTTTGTAATTAATTAATCGAAATTAATCGCATTTTAATCGCATTTAAA
>JASGAU010400644.1:0-18765 GCA_030220045.1 Australoheros facetus
GCCATGTCATCTGCTGGTGTTGGTCCACTGTGTTTTCTGAGGTCCAAGGTCAATGCAGCCATCTACCAGGAAGTTTTAGAGCACTTCATGCTTCCTGCTGTTGACCAACTTTATGAAGATGCAGATTTCATTTTCCAACAGGACTTGGTACCTGCACACAGTGTCAAAGCTACCAGTACCTGGTTTAAGGACCGTGGTATCCCTGTTCTTAATTGGCCACCAAACTCGCCTGACCTTAAACCCATTGAAAATCTATGGGCTATTGTGAAGAAGAAGATGTGATATGTCAGACCCAACAATTCAGAAGAGCTGAAGGCCACTATCAGAGCAACCTGGACTCTCATAACACCTGAGCAGTGCCACAGACTGATTGACTCCATGCCACGCCGCATTGCTGCAGTAATCCAGGCAAAAGGAACCCAACTAAGTATTGAGTGCTGTACATGCTCATACTTTTCATGTTCATACTTTTCAGTTGGCCAACATTTCTAAAAATCCTTTTTTTGTATTTGTCTTAAGTAATATTCTAATTTTCTGACATACTGAATTTGGGGTTTTCATTAGTTGTCAGTTATAATCATCAAAATTAAAAGAAATAAACATTTGAAATAAATCAGTCTGTGTGTGAATGAATCTAAAATACAAGTTTCACTTTTTGAATGGAATTACTAAAATAAATAATTTTTTTCATGATATTCTAAATTTAAGAGCAGCACCTGTATATATTTCCCAGAATTTCCCCTTGCCATCAAAATTTTTCAGAAAAGGTGCTTATTTCAGTCAGTGAATTGTAAAATGACTGAATGAGAAAATATTTACAGAACTTTTTTCCTCCCATGCAAAATAAAGTGGGAGTCATACCATCTGTCTGGTCGGCCGTCTGGGCGTCTGTCCGTGAAGTTCTACCTTTCCGACTCCTGACTCATGACCATAAATACTACAGGCTTTGACTCATCATTGAGCAATATTAAAGCCATACCTACTGCTCAGCATTATTGTTCAAATGTAAACAACATGAGTGCATTATGTTTTGAACATGGTTGCCTTATGATTATAGTGACAGTATACATAATGCATTGATATCAGCAGATTATGTAGTATGGGTACATTATTTAGTATTATTCCCGTATACACATGAATATATTATCATTTGAATACCTTGTAAATATGCATTACATCTGGCTTATTTTTATTGAATATATAAATAGAAAGATATTATATCACCCATGTACAAGAGTGCAGTGTGTACTTTAATTTACTTTAATTTGTTTACAATGGATTCTTTTTGTCTATTCTTCTGTTTAAAATCCATTGGTGTGGTTTACATAGGCAAAATTACAAACAGTGGGTAATTGCCCAAATACTTAAGGACTCATACTACAGTCAGTCTTAAACTGCCTCAGACTTCAGCTTGACTGGAAGTTATATAGGGAATCCATCCATCCATTCGCTTCCGCTTATCCTGTTCAGGGTCGCGGGGGGGCTGGAGCCTATCCCAGCTGTCATAGGACGAGACGCAGGGTACACCCTGAACAGGTCGCCAGCCTGTCGCAGGGCCAACACAGAGAGACAGACAACCTTTCACACTCTCATTCACACCTATGGGCAATTTAGAGTAGCCAATTAACCTAACCCGAGTAAGTGCATGTCTTTGGAATGTGGGAGGAAACCAGAGTACCTGGAGGAAACCCACGCAAGCACGGGGAGAAGGAAAGAAAGTGTCTGATATGATGCCAATAAAGAGGGAAAGTGCAGCATGTTAACATCAGCACTGAGGGAAAGTTTTACATTTTGAATAGAAACTCTGAACCATCTATCACAGCTACATCCGCTACTGTTTTCTTAAACTCAAAGCCACCCCAAGCTGTTCCCTTGCTGAAGGCAACCCATATACAACATAGTTTAATTTCTCATTGAGGCTCCAGAGGACAGAGGCCTGTCCCTCACTCACAGATCTGCAAACTTAGCTTTGCATTTCAGCTTTATGCATTAACAAACAGATGCAACAGCAAAAAAACAACAACAAAAAAAACATTCCTTGTTTGGCTCTATCTTCACTGAGTGTAGATGCTCAAATTAGGAGAGCCACGTTGATGCCCCGTGGCATTCATCTAGCACAGTGCATCACCTTGTTTATAGAAGCACTGCTGGCAGCAATTGTCAGGTTCTACCTTTTGTTTCCTGTTCCCCTCTCATCGTCCTGTTGTCTGCTTTGCATGGAATACCCTTGTCCTCAATAGTGTTGTTATCTGAGTAAGCTCTATTCATCCAATTAGCTCTGCCTGCTCATGAGCTCTACTGCAACTTCCTCAAGCCTGAGAAACTGTTCCAGTTACACTTTATTTGAGGAGCATGATGATGCATTGCAGGTAGACCTAGAGACTACAAATCCAGTTAGAAAGGAGATAATAACGTGATCAATAAATAAAACAACACATACTTTATTTGCAACGGCCTTATTAGTCATATGAAAAAGAAAGTTTTCACAGGAAACACAGAGTATATCCCATAATTAAATAGCTTATAGAACCACCTTGTGTGTTTTTAATCAGTCTCTCACTTTGTTGTGGGGCATTTTGGCCCACTCTTCTTTACAACATTGTTCAGTTTCTTGAAGGCTTCAGGCCAATCTTTATGTGCAGCTTTCTGCAGCTGTTCAATCAAGTTGAGGTCAGAGTTAGACTGGGACACCTTGGTTCTTTTCTTTTTCAGACATTCTGTTGTAGATTTGCTGCTGTGCTTCTGATCATTGTCACATTTCACTCTAGAATACACATAGGTATACAGAGGAGTTCATGGTCGAGTCAGTGACTGCCCAGAATCTGAGATGTAGTTCTTGTATTTTTTGCAATTTCTCTAAACATGGACTGGTCTCATCTTGGGGTTTTCTGGGACTTCCGCTCCTGAGAAGATTTCAGCATTGTGTTAACACACAACCGTTGTGTTACTCCCATTGGGGAGGGTGGCCTTTGTGTGTTGTTTAGCAGCAGATGTGCGAGTAGTGGGGTTTTCCCCATTTTGACGTTTTTTCACCTTCTTCATACTTTTTTCCCCCTCTGAAAGGATTGCATCTTCAGATTGAAGATTGTTTAGAGGTCCAGTTAGGATTAGTTGAAAATAAACACCTTTATTTGCTTACAGTACCAGTCAGAAGTTTGGATACACTCACCCATACGTTTGACTGATACTGTATGTCAACCCTGACTTGTGACTCTTCCTTTCAGTCCCAGCTTTTCTTTCCTTCGCTCTCAATATTATATGTTACCCTTCATCCCATAGAACCATCAGGATGTAATAGTGTGAGAGAGAGCGAAAAAGAGAGCCAGTGATAGAGAATGATTTTCACATGACTATAACTAGCTAATGTCAAGATAAGAAGCTGTTTATGTTTGTGTGCTTTTTTTCAATTTGTTACCATCAGTATTGTGATATCATGGAATTGTGTATAAATTGGATGCAACTTCAAGCACATTTCATTTATCATGTCTTTGTGTTTATTAAATAACACAAGAAAAGGCTAGACAGAATTAAGGCCAGGGTTAATACATCATTCATGCAGTAAAATCAGACAGGAAAATATATCACATAATGTGACTATACCTATAATTCATACATGATTTCATGAAATTAGGCTGGCTCTAGGTCATGACATGTACACTTTACTAAGCCATCAATCAGAACTGTGATCCAATCTGTTAAAAATGAACCTAGACTAAAAGTCGGGCCTAACCACCATGACAGCCCTCATAATTTTGTAGATTTGAAGCCTCGAGTTAAGCACAACTGCCATTGTGGTCTTTTTTAATCCACACATAAGGCGCAAGAGGTGAAACCCAATGGGACTCCAAGGACAATTGTCAAGAATTTAAAAAAAGATCAACATTTAACTAGACCCAGCAAACATGGTGGAAACTACAATCACTGTAGTCTAATATGGCTCTACATGCTTGTGCAGAAATGTCCACGTCTTTTCTATGTATCCAGAAAATAAACAACACTTTTAAGCTATTTATGGTTTTGTGCGCCTAAATGCTATTTCATATGTAGCATGATGAACTCAACATATCCCTATCTATGATACAACAAGAAAGAGAGAGCATATTTCTCCCATACTGGCTTCTCTTCATTAGCTCTCTGTTA
The DNA here is from genome assembly GCA_030220045.1 of Australoheros facetus. Lineage (NCBI taxonomy): Eukaryota > Metazoa > Chordata > Actinopteri > Cichliformes > Cichlidae > Australoheros > Australoheros facetus. The sequence goes on from JASGAU010400644.1 coordinate 4,141, forward strand.
CATCCAGAATTGGATCCATCTTCTCCCATAGGTCTTGCTTGAATAATCAGACCCCATCTTAAAGACCTCATAATACCATATCAATCTAATAGAGCACATTGCTCTCAGACTGCTGGTTTACTTGTGGTTCCTAGGATACTTAAGGGTAGAATGGGAGGCAGAGCCTTCAGCTTTCAGGCCCCTCTTCTGTGGAACCAGCTCCCAGCTTGGATTCAGAAAACAGACACCCATATTTTTAAGATTAGGCTTAAAACTTTCCTTTATGATGAAGCTTATAGTTAGGGCTTGATCAGGTGACCCTGAACCCTCCCTTAGTTACACTACAATAGCCATAGGCTGCTGGGGGGTTCCCATGATGTGTTTTTCTTTTTCATTCACCTCTTTTCACTCTGTTTACTCTGTCCCACTCTGCATTTAATCATTAGTTATCATTAATCTCTGGCTCTCTTCCACAGCATGTCTTTTGTCCTGTCTCTGTCCGCTCACCCCGACTGGTTGCAGCAGATGGCTGCCCCTCCCTGAGCCTGGTTCTGCTGGAGGTTTCTTTTTTCCCACTGTCACCAAGTACTTGCTCATAGGGGGTCATGTTGATTATTGTAGGGTCTTTACCTTACAATATAACGTGCCTTGAGGTGACTGTTTGTTGTGATTTTGGTGCTACATAAATTAAATTGAATTGAATTGATGACTCAGGAATGTTCCTAGTTAAGAGTAGGATAAGTGGAGGATCTAAATGTAAGAGCTCAAGTCACCCTCTAGATAATGACTTTTCCCTTTTTAGTCTTTCTAGCGAGCAACTTTTCTTCTATTTCATTTTATTCTAATCAATATAGAGACAGTAGAAAATAATTCTTGACTATAAACTTTCTCTTAATAGAAAGTATAACATCGATATCTAGGCAACATTAAGACATTTTTTAAACTTATTTAACATCAAAATGTTTTCTGGGGAACATTAGGAATCATTTATCATAATTAAAAAGCCCAACCCATAAGTAAAAAGTGAACAAAAACTGTAACAAGTCAACAAACAACAAAATTGTTTAAAATATATAATAATAGGCTACTTCACTGACATAATCACAATCACAAAAATACATGCATGCAACTCAAGGTTACCTAACTGTCTTGCTTTGTCTAAAACACTGTCAATGTCTGCAGATCAGATTTGTCAATCAAGTCAAGCACATGCCTAAACATGACTTATTTTGAAACTTCCATCCATCCATCCATCCATCCATCCATCCATCCATCCATCCATCCATCCATCCATTCTCTTCTGCTTAACCTGTTCAGTGTGTGTGTGTGTGTGTGTGTGTGTGTGTGTGTGTGTGTGTGTGTGTGTGTGTGTGTGCGCGTGCGCATCCGTACCTGAATGAACATGGTACGGATGCAAGTGTGTCTTCATCTCCCAGAGGAGTCCAAGTTGTCAAAAAACAAACCTACACACACAAATCAATTTAAAACATACAAATCAACCAAAAATATAATTATTTTAGGACCGGGATAAAAATTACACCGAGCATAACATTCTGACCTGTTGTGTTGCTCCCCTTTTTCTGCCAAAACAGCCCTAACCTGTCCTCTAACCTAACCTAGACCTCTGAATGTGTGCTGTGGTATCTGCTCCAAGATGTTAGCAATATATCCTTTAAGTCCTGTAAGTTGTGAGGTGGGGCCACTGTGGATCGAACTTGTTTTTCCAGCATATCCCACAGATGCTTGATTGGATTGAGATCTGGGGGATTTGGAGGCCAAGTCAACTCCTCAAACCATTCCTGAACCATTTTTGCTTTGTGGCAGGGTGCATTATCCTGCTAAACGAGGCCACAGGCAACAGGGAATATTATTTCCATGAAAGGGTGAACATGGTCTCCAACAATGCTTAGGTAGGTGGTACATCCACATGGATAGCAGGACCCAAGGTTTCCCAGCAGAACATTGTCCATAGCATCACACACTACCTCCACTGGCTTGCCTTCTTCCCATAGTGGATCCTAATGCCAGGTGTTCCCCAGGTAAGCAACACACACACACATCTGGCCATCCACGTGATGTAAAAGAAAATGTTATTCATCAGACCAGGCCACCTTCTTCCATTGCTCTGTGGTCCAGTTCTGATGCTTACGTGTCCATTGTTGGTGCTTTTGGTGGATGACGGGGCCAGCATGGGCACCCTGACTGGTCTGCGGCTATGCAGCCCCATACACAACAAACTGAGATGCACTGTGTATTCTGACAGCTTTCCATAAAAACCAGCATCAACTACAGCAGTAGTTCATCTGCTGGATCAGACCACACAGGCCTGTCTTCACTTCCCATGTGCATCAATGAGCCTTGGCCACCCATGACCCTCTTGCTGGTTCACCACTGCTTCTTTCTTGGACCACTTTGTTAGATACGGACCACTGCAGACCAGGAACACCCCACAAGAGCTGCAGTTTTGGATTTGCTCTGACCCAGTCATCTAGCTATCACAATTTAGCTTGGATAGCTTTTTTCTCATTTAAAAACTGCATTTTACTCGCATTATTTTTGTCTGTTATTAAAAGCTGCTTGATGTTTGGGAGAGGAATGTTGTTCCATTCTTGTCTGATATAAGATACTAGCTGCTCAAAAGTCCTGGGTCCTGGACGCATCGTCATATTTTTTGTTGCATATTTGTCATGACTCACAGGTAGGACTGCAAGACACAAAAAATTCAGCAGAACAGAGTTTATTTCAGGATGTGCACAAAACACAAAGAGCTGTGGGGAATCTGTGGCCGCTTAAGCTTCGAGGTTCACATGGCGTCGCATGCTTGCATAAGCCAATGAATCCTATGGGAGTCAATCAATGGCAAAAGTCTGTGTACTGTAGGCGAGAAATGGTTAATCCAAGTATTTAGAAAGAAAGGTTTCAATATGAGTCACTCTGTGTACCTTGCTGAGGCAATGACCTGGCGTTGACTAAAAGTCTTCCACCGGTTTATAACTCCACTCCATTAGGGACAGGTGTGTCAGATCAGGTGTGTCAGATCAGCCACAGGTGAGCCTTGGAACCGTGGGTGGAGTCCCAAGGACCGCCTCCCTAGGCCACAAGCGCAACTCCCCACAACCCAAAAAAAAACCCCACAAGCAACGAAAACAAAACAAAAAAACAGAAGCAGGCCAGCCGGAGCCCCCAGGGGACCATGACAATATTCCATCAAATATTTTCAGTTGGTGACAGGTCTGGACTGCAGGCAGGCCAGTCTAGCATCCAGACTCTTCTACTATGAAGACATCCAGCTGTGATACAGTAGATGCAGTGTGCAGTTTAGCATTGTCTTTCTGAAATATGCAAGGCCTTCCCTGAAAAAGATCTGGATGTAAAAGCTGTATGTACCTTTCAACATTGATGGTAACTTTCCAGACATGCAAACTTTTCAACTTTACTTCAGTCCAATCTTGTCCCTTGTGCACAATTTTCTCCAGATTCTCTGAATCTTTCAAAGTCTTCACAATTTTACATTGAGGAACATTATTTGGAAATTGTTCCACAATTTGTGGACACAGTTGTTGCATACTGGTGAACCTCAGCCCAGCTTTACTTCTGAGAAAATCTGCCTCTCTAGGATTCTCTTTTTATACCCAGTCAGGTTACTGGACTGTTGCCAATTAACCTAATTAGTTTCAAAATGCTCCTCCAGCTGTTTCTTCTTAGTATGACTTACTTTTCCAGCCTTTTTTTTATCCTCTTTTTTGAGACATGTTACTGAGGTGTTTTGTGCATATGAGTGTTATAAATACGTTCATGGCTATTCATGTTAAGAAGGTGGTTTACAACATTGTTTTGCACAAGCTTCCTGTAACGGCTGGATTAATGTTGATTACTTTATTATTTCTTTCCGGTCTGTGTGAAATATGGTCTGAAAAACACCAGCCAGCTCTTGATATGAATATGTTTTTGACGGTGCAGGACCTAGTTTAGGTTCTTCAACAGAGTCATGTCATTTTTTGTGATATAAAGATTCTCATTACAGAGCTTAGACACTCACAAATCAGGCAGCAGGAAAACAGGGATGGAAACCGAGCAAAATATGTTGTCTTCAAAGTCATTCAAATCATGGTCAAACAGTGGCAGTCAAATCAAGCCCAGTATTTAGTGATAAGCTACATACATTTTGGTATTAAACTGCCTCATTTAGGATTAAGTGCCAGGATCTGTGGCGTAGTAAAGCCCAGATTTGTCAGCAGCTGCATCACATAGTTGCACATGCAATGTGTATTATGGTAATTATTTTGTAACAGACCAGAAGACTAACTGAAAAGGACTTTTCACAGCTCCTCAGCACAGCTTAATTTATTTTTGCTTGTGTAACACTCCAGCAATTATTCAGTTGTCTAAGCACCATAGCATTCTGATGCTACGCTACAGAACTGTGGATAAAATGTGACAGTATCAGCCCAACACTCTACTGTGGCCCTCCCATAATTCCATTTGCTTGACAAAGTATAAGTTGGCGCAGTGCCTTTGCATAATGTGTATAATATAAAATACATTGTCACAATATATTAGCATTACTGAGTTAAGAATGACAACACATTTAAAACAAAATCACGAAATTTCAAATGTGCAAAACAGCAATCAGGTAGAATGAATATAGGGTCAGTCTATCAAGAGATTGAAGGCAGTTCAATCACTTGCACTTTTTGACCTAAATGCTCTCACAGTGACAGCAACGTTAAGGTTCTAATCATATTATGTTAACACTTGTCATCAACAACAGACAACTGAGGTGACTGTTGCTATATAAATAAAATAGAACTAAATCATGAAAGTGATGGTTGGTGGTTCGATTCCTGGCTGCTCCAGTCTGCAAGCCAAAGTATCCATGGGCAAGATACTGAACCCCAAATTGCTCTCCAATGAAACCGTTGGGGTATGAATGTGTGTAAATGTTCAATAGAAAGCACTTTGACATAGGAAGCAGTGCTTGTATGAATGTGTGTGTGAATGAGAAAATGCAAACGTCTTGTATAAAGCACTTTGAGTGCTCAGCTAGACTAGAAAAGTGCTATTTAAGAACTAGTCCATCTACCGTTTACCCTCAGCCCCAACTGGTCGTGGCAGACGGTTGCGGCTCCCTGAGCTTGGCTCTGCTGGAGGTTTCTTCCTGTTAAAAGGAAGTTTTTCTTCCTACTGTCGCCAAGTGCTTGATCATAAGGGGTCGTTCTGATTGCTGGGTTTTCTCTCTAATTATTGTATGGTCTTTACCTTACAATATAAAATGCCTTGAGGTGACTGTTTGTTGTGATTTTGCGCTATATAAATAAAATTTAATCAAATTGAATAGATCTTTTTTTTTTACCTGCAACCCTGAATTCAATAAGTGGAAGAAAATGGATGGATGGGATCTGAATTTTAAGTGTAGGCCACAAATTTTTAATAGGGTTGACAATGTCAACTTGACATCAGGGATTTGAGAAGACAATCCAAAATCAGTTTTGATGTGTTTTTGGGATCATTATCTTATTGGAATACTTGGAATACTATTGTGTCTAAGCTTCAACTGTTTAGCTGATGATTTGAGGTAAAGTTGAAGAATTTGGAGGTAGTTCTCTTTCTTCATTATTTCATCCACTTTGTGCAATGTATCAGTCCCACCAGAAGCAAAACTACATACTGCTACAACCACCATACTTGAAAGATGGTACAGTGTTCTTAGGTTTGAAAGCGTCAATTGAGGGAAACTTGGGTTTTCTGTTTCAGAACAAGGGTTAACTTCAATTCTGAGTCAGTTACCATGGACTCTGTGAACCTAACCTGCTCGCTGGCAGGTTTTCTTCACCAAACTCTGAGTTTTTCTCTGCCTCAAGGATTCAGACCATATAAAGCCCAGATCCAGTTTAGGCTCCAGACATTTACCAGCTCATCCTGTCCAGATCCATTCATAATTCCTTATTTTTTCCCCCGACACAATCTGTGTTCTTTATTTGAAGTCCTCATCCTCCAAAAAGTGCACTTAAATATTTAAAATCTAAAAAACTGAGACATTTCTGTTAACATGTTTGCCTTTATTGATAAAACTTCACATTCAGTGCAGGCTTGGAAAGGTGCTCTGCATGTTTTCAGTTAAATGTGAAATTGACTGACCTGTTAGCATTAACAATGTCTCAACATCTCTGCTATGGCTGTTAGAAAACCATCATCTACTGCATCTGTGAAGGCCCACTGGATTAAAATGGAGGCTCCTGGTATTGGAGCTGAATTGATGATGGCTTTCTTTCCCTTCTGATGCACACGCTAGTTAAACATGCATCCTGGAATAGGACCCTGATCCATTCAGTTTAGTTCTGTGTTTTTCCGCTTACTTTCCCACATGAAACAGCAGCTGCTAGCAACAGAGCTGAGCAGAGCTGCAACCGTTTTTATGTTTTTTACACTTGCTGCACCAACAGCTTCTGTTTGTATGTTTGGAAAAGTTTGTTTTTACTTAACAGCAAACTGTCAAGTAAGGTCAAGGTAAACTGACATGACTGAAAAGACCCAACTATGATATAACTCTTTCTCTCTCTCTCTCTGGCTCCATTTCTTGGCTTCTCATCATTTTTGGTGAGAGGGGCATTATATAGGACAGATGCACAAAGGATGTTGTATAGGATGGAAGGTTTATGATAATCCAATCAAAACATGTCATGCATGGTAAGCTGCATACCAGCTGATCATCACTGCCTTCCCTGGAGATACATAAAAAAGTGAGTTCACTAGTTTTTGTTTTTTCAATCATGTAGAAGGCAAGTGTCTAATGTGGTAAATGCAATTGGTTTATTTTAAGCCAAAGCATCATATTTTCTTTAACTCAGCTGCTGTATGTAGTTTTGGTGTCTGTACCTAACCAAAGAATGGCTTTGATCATTTAGACTGTCTAAGAACACTATTCTGTGCACAGAATACAAACTTGGATCACCTTGTTTAGCGTTTTATTTGTACTACCATAGTAGGAGATGGTGTTTATCTTGTCATGTTATGCTATTCATTTTGTTCCAGATTTTGAAGGTTGCCCAGGTGCTGGCCACATCTGTACGAGATCCTGAAAGCAGCTTTGGATCATCCAGTGGGGCAATGGACTTTTTCCACTGCAGCTTTGCAGTTTAACAAGAACAACCAGGATGAGTATGTCATAAGTAGTGATAGCCAGTCTCCTGCTTGATGTGCTGCTCTACTTTTCATGGGTATAAACACCAGGAAGTTACTGTGAAGAGAGCTTTTGAGATCTTTGTGAGGGACTATGAAACATCAATGATCAAACAGACATGCTTCTTAAACTGCTTTTTAATCTAATTCTCTGTGGTTGGGCCTGGATCTTAATGTTTTGCTGTTTGATCAAACTTTTATCTCGTTTAACGGCTGAAGAGTTTTCTGAAGTTTCTTTTTGTGCTTTTGTGCAGCTTTATTAATGTGTCTAAAGCTGAGAAAGGAAAGTTTTAAGCCTAATCTTAAAAGTAGAGAGGGTGTCTGTCTCCTGAATCCAAACTGGGAGCTGGTTCCACAGAAGAGGGGCCTGAAAGCTGAAGGCTCTGCCTCCCCTTCTATTTTTAAATACCCTAGGAATCACAAGTAAGCCAGCAGTCTAACAGCAAAGTGCTCTATTGGGGTGATATGGTACCATGAGGTCTTTAAGATAGTATGGGGCCTGATTTTTGAGACCTTGTATGTGAGGAGGATTTTTATATTCAATTCAGGGAGCCAATGATGAGAAGCTAATATGGGAGAAATATGCTCTCTCTTTCTAATCCCTCTCAGCACTCTCGCTGCAGCATTTTGGAGCACCTGAAGGCTTCTTGGACAGCCTGATAATAATCATTTATAATAGACCAGCCTAGAAGTAATAAATGCATGAATTAGCTTTTCAGCATCACTCTGAGTCAAGATGTTTCTAATTTTAGAGATATTGCAGAAATGCAAAAAATTCGCCCTACAAATTTAATATGTGCATTGAAGGACATATCCTGGCCAAAAATGACTTCAAGATTTCTCACAGTGTTACTGGAGGTCAAGGTAATGCCATCCAGAGTAAGTATCTGATTAGACACCATATTTCTAAGATTTGTGGGGCCGAGTACAATAACTTCAGTTCAATTTGAAAGCAGGAAATTAGAGGTTATCCAGGCCTTTTGTATCTTTAAGACATTCCTGCAGTTTATCTAATTGTCTGGGCCATCTGGCTTCATAGATAAAGCTGGGTATCATCTGCATGGCCCTGAAAATCTATACCATGCCTTCTAATAGTACTGCCTAAGGGAAGCATGTATAATGTAATTGGTCCTAGCACAGAACCCTGTGGAACTTCATAAATAACCTTAGTGTGTGAAGAAGACTCCCCATTTACATGAACAAATTGGAGTCTATTAGATAGACATTATTCAAGCAACTGCAGCGCAGTACTCTTAATGCCTATGGCATGCTCTAATCTCTGTAATAAAATGTTATGGTCAACAAAACCTGCACTGAGGTCTAGCAGGACACGCACAGAGATGAGTCCACTGTCAGAGGCTGTAAGAAATTCATTTGTAACCTTCACTAATGCTCTTTCTGTACTCTGATGAATTCTGAATCCTGACTGAAACTCTTCAAATAAACCGTTCCTCTGCAGATGATCAGTTAGCTGTTTGACAACTAGGAAGGAAGGTTGGAAATTGGCCTATAATTAGCTAAGACACCTGGTTCAGGTGATGGATTTTTAAATACTGCCATCTTAAAGGGCAGTGGTAAATAGCCCATTAAAAAAGATAAATTGATCATATTTAAGATTGAAGCATCAATTAATGGTAGGACTTCTTTGAGTAGTCTTGTAGCAATGGGGTCTAATAGACATGTTGATGTAGAGTAGAGCTATCTGTAACTTCCTTCCCTCCTTTACTAACTCCACTAAAACTTTGCCTTTGACTCATGTTTTTGACAAAATCTCATATTCACTGTGTAGAGTTTTAGCAGCTAGAGGCACCAGCGTTATTTTCCACTTTTACTCTGGATTCACCCAGAGGGAGTTGTTAGTTTGGTCTGACAGTAACTCTAGTAACTGATAAGTTAACTGTCCATTTTCTTTTCAATTTTATGAATAATAACAACAAACTGGAAGTACTGGTTTCCTGGTTTGTGTCAAGTGAGTCAGGTGAGGGGTATTGCTTGTTTTGTTTTTTGGTTGTTTTGTTGGTTGCTTTCTCCCCCCAGAGGTCAGAAATCAACCAGCCAACATCTCTAAAGGGGGTAACCAGGTCTTACCCCAATCATTTAATTTCCACATTACAAAACATAATAACAGTCATGAAACTTCAAAAACATACATTTAGCAATTGAAGTGTTATGTTGACCGAACTTGGGCTCTGTTAAGGAAAACAGCTTGATATCCTTCAAGTTTTGAAAATGTCCTTTCGACCTTTTTTTTCTGCTAGAAAAGTTTTGTTCAATCTGAATTTTTATCCAAGATGGGCAATTTAATGAGTCTAAATTAATTCTAAAAATGTCTTTTGTTTGATGCTTTGAAGGAGTGTTTCGAGTTACTGCACTCAGAAGTAGTCTCTTAAATTTAAGTGTTGTTTCCTGTTGGTGATGGCAGAAAATAGTCATTCTCCTTTAAAGTTTAGCTGCTTAGCAAAGTCATGAACGGCTGCATTTCTAGGATGTTATGATATCAAATGCTGGTCAAGTTACCAACCGATCTGTAGGAGCTTTTGAATTCCATGAAGAACTATGTCCTTCATTCAGACAATTTTTATGGATGGTTGTACCTAGCATCTGCATTATTAAAGGACCCACATTCCTGTGGGCAGAACTGATGCCAGGAGCTTTTAATGATGTACCCCTGAACTCGTACTACACTATTCTTCTGTCTAGCCTCAGAAGAGTCTGACTTAGGAACAACTGTTCGATAAACACCCTTTATCTTTTAGAAATAGAAAATCATTTGTGTTAAAGGGAGGAGTTTCCTTTTTGTCTTCACTGTCCTCTGGATTACCCCAGGAAAGGTCTCGCCACTCAGATGAGGTTTACTCCACCTTCAGACTGGTACTTATACCTATAGCACTTTTTACTACAAGCCATATTCACACACACACACACACACACACACACACACACACACACACACACTTGGAGTCTTTAACCACTTTCATGCACACACTCCAATGGCTGCATCATGGGCTTCAGTATCTTCAGTATCTTGCTCAAGGACACTTCAATAGGCAGAGGGCTCATGGATTGAACCATAGAACCACAGAACTTTCCAGTTGGTAAATTGAACCAAAGGGGCCCATAAACTTCAATTCAATTGTATTTATATAGCGCCAAATCACAACAGTCATCTCAAGGTGTTTTTGAATCTCTTCTGTGATAAATAGGAAAGAACAAAAAGAACCAGCTATAGGGAAATATGAAAACTGTGAGGCTTGTTTACCATGAGCGGAAACTTAGTTTGAACAGTGATTGTCAACAACCTAAATTTCACTGCTGCAGAAGATCTGTCAGAAAAAGATATTTTCCAAAAATGTTATGCATAATGCTGCAGGTGTTTAGGGATATCACCAGAACCAATACGGATGATACTCATACCTTACAATACCAAACTTCTGAAAATGCTACAGTACTTTTTTTCTCAGTATTGTAGGTACGGTAGACAGGGTATGTACCGAGCAATTCTTCCAGAACTAAGGTGATGGTTGCAGTGTACATTGGCGTGCAGTGATGTTGTTCCTGACCTGTTGTCCAGATCTGTTCAAAGAACTCAAAGTGAATGAGTTTTAGTTGTGAAGTGAAACTACTACACAGAACAAACCTTAAATGAGCATAACGAAAAAAAGAAAATATCAAATTAAACCTCAGCACTAACTGTCTATGCATCTCATGTAATCAGTGCGGCTTCAATTATGCAAATGGTTAATGGCTAAATTTACATCAAAGACTTCAAAATTACTGCTCATCCCAGTCATACAGTAATATACAGCCACTTGTTTTGTCTACATGCCACTCAGCAAATCAATCACAGTGAATGAAAAGCCTCCAAATAATATGGATACATGAATGAATATTTACGGATACACGAACATGCTTTGCTCAGAATTATGTAGTTCATGTATTCAAAGTAAATATCTGTGGGATATCAAGTGTATAATGGATTAGATATGCAGCATAAACTGGGCCAAGTGGGGTGGCAGGAGCAGTGCAGGAGTAGTATTTGAGATGCATACAGTAACTACAGTGGCGGAAAAATTCTTTGAAAGTATCAGAACAAGGACAAATTAGAAACAAAGACAATTCCATCTCATGCAACTCTATTAGTAGACAAAAGGACCATTAAGTGATGCAGATTAGCACTCACAAGTATAATATAGCCATGATCAAAGATAGGGAAACAAGGCTTTTGGAAACAACCCCACTTGACTGCGGTGCCTGCAAAAATTTGGGTGTCGTTCGACTGTCACAGCTCCATCTATATCTCTCCACTGCTACTGTTGCCTCTTCCCCTGCTTTAATGTACATGCTACCCCCCAACCCACCCATCTGCCTACCCCTAATCCTTTGATGCCAGAAACACACAATGCATTCTGGAACCGTAAGGAATACTCCGTCAGCTCAGTGCCACTGTGAGGAAAACAAAAAACAACAGAGACGAGAAAAGAACACCATTCATCAAGCATACAGAGTTTGCTGAACTAAAAACAGACAGGCACACTGTACAAGCAGCAGCACACACCACATACAGCATAAACATCAAAGTACTCCATAAACACTGAGAACACATACTGGAGAAATACTCATTTCTGGAAATGCAGAAAATGTTAAATTATGTGCTGAGCTGATGTCTTTTCTGTCTTCTTCCTCTTTATTAATTTTATTTATTTTTTACCAGAAAGGTTTTGTTTCTAGAAGCAGTTTTACCAGGGTTCCACCTTTTGAACCAACCTGCATTTCCCCTATTATTTTACTAACTCAAATATTTGCCATTATTTTGTAATAGTCAAATATTCAATTAGAGTCCAGGGTAACTGTGCAGACACCATGCATATGCATGCCTCATCATAAAACATGACATTGTTGTTGATATATGATTAATGTCATCACACTTTGCATTGTCCATAGATTGAACTTTCACCCTTCTGATTAATAGGCGACTTGCTCTACCCTCTTAGCCGCAGCAACTCTCCTATTAGCGGCAATTTATTTTAACTGTAGTTGTACGGGTTTTTGCTTACATGGCACCATTTAATACTACAAGGCATATTTCATTGGCAAGTGACATCACAAGAAATGACAGAAAAAACCTGAGGAGAGATAGTGTCTATATTGTATGACTGTTAGCCATTATTTAGCTTTTGTTGCTATTAGTCTTGCTCTTTGGGCTAAATACAAAGTAAAAGTAGTACACCTTCTTTGCTGTTTAAATAGAGCAAGGGGGTTACTTAGAAATGGATGTAATAGGTATATTTTAAATATGCCCTGCCATCTTTACCATACCTATTTACTATATAAACACATGCATTAATTATTTTTGTTATTTTGTTGTTTTGTTTTTGTTGTTCTTATTTAACCAAGAAAATAGGTCTCTTGAGATTGTCGTGCTGGCCAACATAGGCAGCAGCTCACTTGGCAGTGGTTACATAATAATGCACAAACAGTTGCAGGTACTAAAATACACATACACTATACATACACCATAGAACTATTTTCTTGGTATATATATATATATATATATATATATATATAGAGAGAGAGAGAGAGAGAGAGAGCGAGAGCAAGAGAGAGAGAGAGAGAGAGAGAACGACTGAGAGACTGAAATACAGAGAATTTAAAAATGCACACGCACTAAAACACACCCTATATTGTAATATGGATAAGCAACTGCAGGTGAAGTGTGCAAATGCTGGTGAAAATAACACTGCAATGGAACAAGATGAATTAAATAGCACAATGGATCATCACTTTCATTTTTGTCCAAGAGGCGAGCATATGCAGCTCTGCTGCTTGAGCCCAGTTACTCATAATCCGTGCTGTCTTTCATTTAGCAGGAAGAGCGGTTGGCGTATTGTGATATGGAAATAAGAGGAACTGATCAAAGCTCCCCTCCCCTGGATGAGCTCCTCATTTGTCTCTCCAAGGACTCCCAGCCTGCCAAGCAATGCAGCTCCTAATACAGACGTTTCAGCACTCATGCCCAACCACTCACTATCATTAAAATTTCATACACACACAGAGAGACAGATTCCTGCGAGCCCTGCAGGCTCCACTGTACCCACATGCCTGACTCCTCCTCACCTGCCCTGTTGTAGCTGGCTGATTGGACTTGTCTAAAGAGAGATGTGTATCAGTGGATGACTGATTTATTAGGACACTACTGAGAGGGAGTGTGATGGCAGTGGTGAAGCAGGAGGTTTACATTTAGATATTTATCAGCTCATCTCATGCCTTTGAAAATCTGAAATTGTGTTAAAAGGTGGCAAAGAAATTCTAGAGGAGGATAATTGAAGCATTGTATTGTTCTAAATTGATTTCACAGAAAACTGCAACGGGGTCAAGTCAAGATAAAGTGGTTGCTTGTATTCAACAATAAACAATTTCACAATCTGATTTATCACAAATGGCAAACCACAATATGACATGGACTGCTTTATAGTGACAAATTGCACAATACTGGCTTGTTTACACATTGATGTTTACCTTTATATTCCATACACATCCATTCATGTGTCAAAGAAAAGGATACATATTAAGACATAAAAATACTTTTAAAAACTAGGGGTGGGACTCGATTACAAAAATTAATCTAATTAATTAGGAGCTTTGTAATTAATGAAATTAATTGCATTTTAATCACATTTAAATATTTAACATGATAAATATTAATTTAAGTTTGGTTGATAAATGAATCAATATACATAACCTTAAATTTCAAAATTTTGTTTATTTTCCCACCAGTCTACTACACAGACCAACGAAGGGTGGAAGTGCTCCTGTGATAAACAAACTCCTGAAATTAAAGTTAAGCATCATAACGGGATAGTTTTCTTCAACATTAATGTCTCACTTAATATAGTTGGAAATTAATCATTCGCTCAGCTGTATTCGTTGATGTTGAAATGTGTTATGCTTGTTTTAACAGCTTATTTTGAATAAAAGAATTAAAATTAAACCACTAAAAGGAGCAAAAGTTCGTTCTCCGTTTAACCAGCTGCTTTTCCACAGCTGTGCTTCGCACTCACGGTTGCTAGGCAACATGAGCTACGCAGAGCAGGCGATGCTGATATAAAGGCTAGCTGCTCATTTCCGGCCTTTGCGGTCTTCGTGGGCTGCGAAGGACCCAGTCTACGTGGGCCGGGTCCTTCGAAGGATGCGGCCCCTGAATTTTTGACATCGTGCGTCGATATAATCTGTATGCCTGGAACTCATGCACTGAGAACCGTTCAACGGTGCAAAGTGCGATTAAACTGCGTTAAATTTTTAATTCATTATTTTCCCCGTAATTGTGGCGATTCATTACTCCTCCGTGACTCCTCCGTGACTCCTCCGTGACTCCTCCGTGAATCGCCACCTTATCGTGGTGGAGGGGTTTGTGTGTCCCAGTGATCCCAGGAGCTATGTTGCCTGGGGGCTTGTCCCCCTGGTAGGGTC